>CAUYSK010127801.1:0-52019 GCA_963575035.1 Avahi laniger
TTCTTTTTTTGTAGTGTCCTTTCCTGGCTTTGATATCAAGATGATTCTGGCTTCATAAAATGAGTTGGGGAAGATTCCTTCTTTTTGATGTTTTGCAATAATTTCTTCAGTATGGGTACCAACTGTTCTTTATAGATCTACTAAAATTTGACTGTGAATCCATCTGGTCCAGGGCTTTTTGTTTGTTGGAAGATTTTTTATTGCTGCTTCAATCTCGTTGCTTGTTATTGTTCCGTTCAGAATTCTATTTCTTCCTGTTGAGTCATGGAGGTTGTGTGATTCCAGAAATTTGTCCATTTTCTCTACATTTTTGAGTTTATGTGCATAGAGATTTTCATAGTATTCACAGATGATATTTTGTATTTCTGTGATATCAGTTGTAGTATTTCCTTTTTCATTTTTGATTGAGCTTATTAGGGTCCTTTCTTTTCTATTCCTGGTTAATCTAGCAAGAGGTCTACCGATTTTGTTTATCTTTTCAAAGAACCACCTTTTTGTTTCCTCGATCTCCTATATTATTTTTCTGTTTTTGATTTCATTTAGTGCTGCTCTGATCTTAGTCATTTCCATCTCAATAGATGCAGAAAAAGCATTCAGCAAAATTCTTCACCTTTTTATGCCAAAAACCCTTAACAAACTAGGCATATGAGGAACATTTCTCAAAATTATGAAAGGCATATATGACAAACCCACAGTGAATCTCATACCGAATGGTGAAAAACTGAAAACATTCCCACTAAGAACTGGAACAAGACAAGGATGCCATCATCACCACTTCTATTCAACATATTGCTGGAAGTCCTAGCCAGAGCAATCAAGCATGAGAAAGAAATTAAGGACATCCATATTGGAAAAGAGGAGATCAAACTATTGCTTTTTCCTGGTGATATAATCTTATATGTAGAATACCCCAAAAATTTCACCAAGAGACTCCTGGAATTCAGCAAAGTCTCAGGGTACAAAATAAATGTACACAAATCATCAACATTCCTATACACCAATAATAGTCAAGCTAAGAGTCAAATCAAAAACTCAATATCATTCCCAATAGTTATAAAGAAAATAAAATACCCAGGAATATATTTAACCAAGGAGGTGAAAGATCTCTACAAGGAGAGCTATGAAACAGTGAGAAAAGAAATTGCAGATGATACAAACAAATGGAAAAATATATCATGATTATGGATCAGTAGAATCAACATTGTTAAAATGTCCATACTACTCCAAGTGATTTACAGATTGATGTAATCTCCATCAAAATACCAACAATGTATTTCACAAATCTAGAAAAAATAATTCTATGTTTCTTTTGGAACCAGAAAAGAGCCAGAATAGCCAAAGCAATCTTAAGCAAAAAGAAAAAAATCTGGAAGCATCACATTACCAGACTTCAAACTATACTACAAGGGTATAGTAACCAAAATAGCATGTTATTGGTACAAAAATAGAGACATAGACCAATGGAGCAGAACAGAAAATTTAGATATAAAACCATCCACATACAGCCAACTGATCTTTGACAAAGTAGACTAAAATATACACTGGGAAAAAGAATCCCTATACAATAAACAGTGCTGGGAAAATTGGATAGCCACATGCAGAAGAATAAAACAGGATATGGATCTCTCACCACTCACAAAAATTAGCTCGAAATGAATAAAACTTAAATGTAGTGCATGAAACCATATGAATTCTAGAAGAAAATGTTGGAAAAACTCTTCTAGATATCAGTCTAGGCAAAGAATTTATGAAGAAGACCTCAAGGCAATCACAGCGAAAACAAAAATAAATAAATGGGACTTCATTAAATTTAAAAGCTTCCACACAGATAAGGAAATAACAGAGCAAATAGACAACCTGCCGAATGGGAGAAAATATTTACAAGCTGTACATCTGATAAAGGGCTAATAACCAGAATCTACAAAGAACTCAAGCAAATCAGCAAGAAAAACATCAAACAACTCCATCAAAAAGTGGGTAAAGCACATGAATAGAAGATTTCAAAAGAAGATAGAAAAATGACCAATAAACAAATGAAAAAATTCTCAATGTCACTAATCATCAGGTAAATACAAATTAAAACCACAATGCGGTATCACCTAACCACTGTTACAATGGCTTTTATTAAAAAGTCCAAAAATAATAGATGTCGGTGTGAATGGAGAGAGAAAAGGAATGCTTCTACACTGATGGTGGGACTGCAAATTAGTATACATTATTTGGAAAATAGTTTGGAGATTCCTCAAAGAACTAAGAGTAGACATACTATTTGATCCTGCAATCCTACTAATGGGTATTTACCCAAAGGAAAAGAAGATATTTTACACCTGCACTCAAATGTTATTGCAACACAATTCATTATTGCAAAGATGTGGAATCAATCCAAGTGCCCATCAATTCATGAGTGCATTAACAAAATGCCGTATATGTATACCATGAAATACTACTGAGCCATGAAGAAGAATGACTTAATACTTTTTGCAACTATTTGGATGGAAGTGGAGACCACTATCCTAAATAAAGTATCTAAAGAATGGAAAAACAAACACCATATGTGCTTACTATTAAATTGGAACTAACCAATGAGCACACACATAAGCATAGAGGGAAAAAAAACTTACAGAGAATCAAGCAAGGGGGTGGAAGGAGGAGGGGGTTAGCGAAAACCTACCTAACGGGTACAGTGAACACAATCTGGGTGATGGGCACATTTATGACCATGACTCAAGCAATATAATAGTGACTCATGTACCAAAAATATTTGTACTTCTACAATATTTTGAAATTAAAAAAAAGGTAGTCCCATTGCACTGGTCCCTTTGCTGTTTCCTCCCATATATGAAGTACATTCTCACCTGTATCTGCTATGCCCTCTTCCTGCAATGCTATCACTCATTGCATATTTGCTCTTTTAGCTTCTTCAGATCTCTGTTCAGATATGATTTTTCAATGACTATTTGCTCAGTATTTCCTATCCCTCTTCCATGATTTTCTCCTTAGCACTTAGGATCCTCTGGCCCCTTGTTTAATCCACTTATTTTTCTATACTTATTTGTTGCATGTCTCACCTCAAGAGAATAGATACTTCTCTTACACTCTTTTTCTTTCCTTTTCTTTCCTTTTTTTTTTTTTTTTTTGATGACTCTCCAGCACAATGAATAGTGTTTGGTTCATAGCAGATGTTCAATTAACATTGATGAGATGGATGAATCAGTGTTTCTCATGCAAAACATTGTGTGCCAAAGGATAGCCAGTTTTTCCAGTTAGAAGGAAGAAGGAAGGCCATGTGGCATTCCAAAATAAACATGGTTTACAATCAACTTGGTTCACGTCTTTCAAATTATGTGATTCTTTATCTTTAATTGGAGTATTTACATAAATTAAAAATGTTTATATAAAGTGAGGTTTTATTAATATTTCAATTATTAAGCTATTTCAAATTTGTGTGATTCAAAGTTAATATAAAATGAAACTCCACTTACGTGGTCTACCACAAGAAGCAGATTTCTCCTTTCAATTTTTGCTTTATAGAGCATTTTTTCTATGAAGAAATTTAAGCAAGTAAGCAAACCAACACAAAAAATCAAAAATCTCTATCATAATAATAACAATAAGGGAGAAAATAGGAGGAGGAAAAGAAAAACAGAGCGTAGCAAACATCGATAAAGGAAAAAGAAAAATTAAGACACTTTAAGGTAACAATATGTTAAAAGAACATTCAAACCATGTGTATAGCAATCATTTTCTTCTCATTTTATAACACATGGACTTTAAAGATTAAATATGAAAAATGTTTGTAATTGCGATTGTCTAAAAATGCACATGCAGAATCACCATACGTTTTTTCTTCTTTTATAAGTCTCTTTAGAAGAATGCTGTTCGCCAACCCTGATCATAGTTTATCTGCTTTAGAACCATTAGTGTTGCTATGGAGAAATCAAGAGGGCATACTTGCCGCTCTTTAGCTGGTTCTATAATTTATAATCTTCTGGCATGCTGTCCCGTACTGGAAGTTCTTCCCTAAATTCTTTGGATTTCTTAGTGACACCCCATGAGGTTACAAGACAGAGAAGTACAGCCACAATATAAGCTGAAAGGCCCTGAAGGAATCTTCAACCCCATCCACTGTTGCTCTGGTGAAGACCAAGGAAAAGGATAGTTTCTTATTGATGCCCATATGGGCCTTAGGTCACCTGAAATAAAAATTCAGTGTTTATGTCTGTTATACTCAGCTGAAAATTCCTCTTCTGAGTATAAGAAACATAATGAAATGAGATATTTCTCAGGAAAATCAAAGACATTGTGGAATTGTTTTAGGATATTATGTTTTATGCCTGTAAGACCCGATTAAGTTTCTATTTCTCTGCAGACTTTCCTCAACTTCCACAGACAAAATTGCTTATTCCCTTCACAGTGTTCCCACCAAACTTGTTCATATTTGTTTTTATAGCACTTAGCACACCACATAGAAATTTATCATTTAATCTATTTGTTTATTTCACTGTTCTCTACTCCAAGCAAATGGCAGAGTGCCTGCTATGTAATAGAATTTCTATTAATCTATCACTGGTTTAAAATGTAACATCTTAATTCAGGGTGCTATATTTTAGATGTTTAGATTTTTGAATGTATTTTTTATATTGACAAATTGTGTATTTTGTATGTAGACATATAGTCCAATAGACAAAAAAGACATATTCTGAATTTAATTTCATTAACTAGAAGCCATAATGGGAATAAAAAATGACTCAACATGTGTTGCTACCAGCAACAAATGCTGCACAAGTACCAGTGATTCAGATCTGGTTTTAATGGCATAGCCATCTCAAAAGCCAACAGTCTGTCAGGACTTGTCTTAGAACAAAATACACAGCTAACACTATCAATACTTAGGACAGAGAGTCTTAGAGACCAATATATTTCTTTACTGTTTGCTGAGGCTCCTTAACATTGTTTCTTTTTATAATTTCAAATTTATTGAGGTATAATTGACAAAAAAATTGTATTTATTCAAGATGTATTAAATATATCATGACGTTTTGATATGTATATTATATATACACATTATCAAATGATTGTCACAATCATGCTAATTAACATATTCATCAGCTCACATGGTTACTTTTTGTGTTATGAGAATATTTAAGATCTACTCTCTTAGGAAATTTCAAGCATATGATACAGTATTATTAACGATAGTCACCATGCTGTGCATTAGTTCTCAAAAATTATTTGTCTCAAAACTGTAAATTTGTGCACCTTGACCAGCATCCCCCCATCTTCCCTAATTCTCACTCCTGGTAACCAACTTTCTGCTCTCTCTTTCTGTGAGTTGCGGTTTTTTAGATTTCCCCTTAGAAGGGAGATCATGCAGTATTTGTCTTGTGTGTCTGGCTTCTTTCACTTAGCATAAAATCTTCTTGTTACAAGTTAGGATTTTCTTCTTTTTTAGGGTGGAATAATTTTCCATATTGAATACTACATATATATTGCATGCATACATAAAACACATTTTCTTTTCCATTCATTTTCATTCCCCATTAAGTTATACAAGTTCCTTCTATATTTTAGATATTAATCCTTTATCAGATATGTGGTTTGCAAATATTTTCTTCCATTCCATGGATTCTTTTTTCATTTTGTAGATTGTTTCCTTTTCTGTACAGAACTTTTTAGTTTGATGTGGTCCCACTTGTTTATATTTGCTTTTGTTGCCTGTGCTTTTTTATTAAATAAAAAAAATCATCCCCAAGACTAATGCCATGAAACATTTCTCTATATTTTCTTTTAGGAGTTTTAAGATTTCAGATCTCATAGTTAAGTCTTAAATCCATTTTGAGTTGATTTTTGTGCATATGTAAGATAAGTATCCAATATCAGGGATTTTTGCATATGGATATCCAGTTTTTCTAACAACATTTATTAAAAAGAATCTCCATATATATGTTTATATATAATATATTCTTAGAGACTTTGTAGAAGATTAGTTAACCATATATGCATGACATTCTTGCTCAAGATATCTTCAGCTATTTGAGGTCTTTCATGGTTCTGTAAGAATTTTAGGATTGTTTTTTCTATTTCTGTGAAAAATGTCATTGAAATTTTGATAGGAGTTGAGTTGAATCTGTATATTGATTTGGAGAGTATGAATATTTTGACAATATTAATTCCTCTAATCTACCTCTAATCCATGAAGCCAGAGCACCTTTTAATTTATTTGTGGCTTCATTTTCTTTTATCAGTGTGCCTTTCATCTTGGTTAAATTTATACCTAAGTGTTTTATTCTTTTTGATGCTATTATGAACAGGATTGTTTTCTTAATGTTTTGTTTGAACAGTTCATTGTTAGTACATGAAACACAACTGATTTTTGTTTGTTAATTTTATACCCTGCAAATTTAGTGACTTTATTTATTAGTTCTAATGGGGCTTTTTGGTGGGATTTTTAGAGTTTTCTATATATAAGATCATGTCATCTAAGAACAGAGACTATTTAATTCTCTCCTTTCTGATTTAGATGGCTCTTCTTTCTTTTGCCTAATTGTCCTGGCTAGGATATCCAGTGTCATGTTGTATAGAAGTGGGGAGAGTGGGTATCCTTATTTTCTGCCTGATCTTAGAGGAAAAGCTTTCAACTTCTTAGTGTTTGATATTAGCTGTGGACTTGTAATATATGGTCTTTCTTGTATGGAGGCACGTTCTTTTAATTATAGAATTCGAAAATTTTTTATCACAAAAAATGTTGAATCTTGTCAAATGCCTTTTGTTCCTCTATTGAAATAGGTTTATCAAATGCCATTTTTATCTCTATTGAGCTAATCATACAATTTTGTCTTTCCTTCTGTTAACATAATGTATTACATTTATTTATTTACATATGGTGAACCATTTTTGCATCTTAGCATAAATCCAACTTGATTATTTTATTGTTGAGTTTGGTTTGCTAGAATTTTGTTGAGGATTTTTGAATCTATGTTCATTGGAGATATTGACCTGTAATTTTCTTTTTTAGTGTCCATGTGTGGCTTTGGTATCAGGGTAATACTGGTCTCTTAAAATGAGTTTAAATGTGTTTCTTCCTCTTCAGTTTTTTTGGAAGAGTTTGAGAAGGATTGGTATTAATTTTTTTTTAAGTATTTGAAAAATGCAACAGTGAAACCATCAGATACTGGGCTTTTTTTTTTTGATGGGAGATTTTTAATTACTGATTCAAACTTCTAACTTGTTATTTTCACTTCAGATTTTATATTTTTTCATAATTCATTGTGTCAGCTTTTTATAGAAAAGAGCTAGAAGCGTGATCATTGCTTGACTTGGGCATATGGTCAAACTGTGTAAAGTTTGTTGTTAATTTCAGCATTAGACCTAGTTCAAATCCAGTTGGCAAGCAAGACTGCTATAGCTAAAGTGCTGAAAGAACTTGTACTGGCCAAATGTTAGTCCTAAACTGAATACTGAAAGCCAGTGCTTGGTATATTTTAAAATCAAAGATTAAATCAAAGATCAGGTTCCATGTAAAATTAATTCTTTGTTAAGCAACTAGCTCCTGGAGTTTGGTATTGTGGCTAAATAAATTCTTCCATAACCTAATTCTAGTAAAAAATTTTATTAAAACACTTATTGAAAAAATAAATGTGTGCATTTTCCTGTATATGTAAGTAGAACATTCTGAACAGATTTTTATTTTCTGTTTCAATATCTTGCATTGAGATGAGATAATCATTCTGAACATTTAAATTATGTGTAATAGAATATATATTTATAAATTATATGTGGGATGAATGCATTCTGATCCTCAGAACATACCCCAGCCCACATATAATAATCCTCTTAATTTTAATAGAATATCCTTGAATAGTGTGAACAGCAGTTAAATTATAAAGAAAAAAGTGATCTTATGTACTAGATGTACTAGTTTACCTGGCATAGTCTCAATTTATATCTTTTGTTTTGAAGAATTAACATAATTATTAACAATGCCTCCTTTCACACTGAAAATGTATAATAATCTGAAAGAGAAATTGTACATTCACCCTTTGAACACCAAGGACAATGACAGATGACTGTAAATCCCAGCTTTGATACACACTATTTGTTTGATTTTAGCAAGAAAGCTCACTTTGGTGTCTTCACCTACAAAAGTGGAGAAAATAAGTTTTACCTTGCAGGCATGCCATGAGAAATAAATACAGAGTCAACTTCATGAATGGGAAACCCATGCAGTCACATGGGGCTCCATGCTAAGAAGGTCCCCAGTTGGTTTAATGTTCCATTGATCTTTTGAAATTCTTGTTCAACAAGGGACAGTGCATTTTCATTTTGCATTGGTTCCCACACAAATATAGTTAGTCCTGATTAAATGAGAAAGGTGCTAATTTAATCCAAATTATCTTTTAATTCTTCTATTCTTTAGTAACTCTTGATTTTATTTCACCAAGTAGAAAATCATTTATAGCTAATTTAAATAAACCAAAATAGTAAAATATAAAAAAGCTTCTTTTTCATATAAAAGGCAAGTCTTTTTAAAATTATTCAGAATAAACTCAATAATATTTCTGACAGAAGGCGCTTACTGCCTATTCTAATGTTGAGAACTTACATTATTAGTATATTTTAAAGGGCAGTTAAAGTCACTTATTACTTGGCTTTGTTTTTTTTGGGGGGAGGGTGAGGTGTTTTGCTCAATTTATATAAGTTGTTAAAATAATTTTGATATCATAAATGATACTTCAAAATTAAGAAGAATCTCTCTGGCTTTTTATAGAAACATTGTCTTTCTATACCTGTATAGATTTCATCACATTAGGGACAAGATAGGTATTCCAACCTTCTTTTTCATTTTTTTAAATTTTTCTAGTATATATATATATTATGATATCACTGTTAATGTTATCATGATATATAATATTTAATACTTAAAATATTCATAATTATAACTTTAATTTATTGAGCTCTTGTATGCCAACATTGTGCTAAATGCTCAACATGTATTATCTATGTATCTCCCTGTCTATATGTAGACACACACACATAAATCTCTATGAGGCAGGTATTATTTTCATGGCAGTAATAACCATATTGAAGCTTAAAGGAAATAAATAACTTGCCAAAACCCTATACCTAGGAAAAAATAGAGCTAAATTTTGAACCTGAGACTCTGATTTTTAATGTCGGAGCTGTTAATCACTGTATCAATATTTTGCAAGTTGATATCTAAGAACATATTTTCAAAACTTTCTGATTGTATAAAATAATTTAAAACTGTTTGCATTTCCTTCTAAATAATCTAACTCATAAAAATATACGTGCATTCTGGATCGTCTCTATGATCTCAATTATATTTGTCTTCATACCCCTAAATCTGGATATACCTAGATTAAATATGCTAGTGAGAAAGAAATAAGACAGATTTAAAATGTAAATGGTTCCCACTAAATAAAGGATGCGTGACATCATGTTGTCCTATACAAAAGAAAGTTTCTCAACAGTTCACAGAGGCATAAGACGAAGGAAAATTGAGTCATTACACAGCATAGTATAATTAAAGATGCAGCAAACTCCGAAAACCTATACTCTAACAGCTGATTCCTGATCCATATTGCCAAAGGCAGTTTCATTTCAGGAAAACAAAATCTTATGCTACATTAAATACATGTTACTATTTTTAATTTTATTGTTTTTGTCATTTGTCCTGTATTTGTAAAGTAGTTTTTGTATTATAATTATATACAGCTAAAAACATAAGGACATACCTATTTTGGTTTGAACATGTTTAAGTAACATTAAAATAAAAATAATTTATATCAATCTTGAAGGTCTATGATTTTTTTTTTTTACTTTAAAAGGAATTTGGAGGAACCCTCTATTGTGTATTATTCCTCATGTGACTGGTTGATTGTTAGCATCATACCATTAGTTTTTATCATTGCACATGATGTTGATATTATACTAACTGCTTCTTCTTAATCATTTTTATTTCCTCATTAGGCTTTTTTTTTTGCTTTATTTTTGTTAATGTTTAAGCCCTTAAAAGGTAAAGCATTCATTATCCTTCATCTTGTTGTCTACTTCTTCTGAGTATTTCCATAAATCATTATTTTTACAATTTTATTTCTGGAAAATAATGACTTGCTTTTTAAAAAAAATTTTTAGTTAAATCTTTGAAAATATAAATATTCCTACCCTATGATTTAGTAATATGAAGCAAGTTATTAGATAAGATAGAAAACTGAGTTCATTGAATTTTTGAAACATATTTAAGAATTATAAGGACTTAATGTTTGGTTTTGCAATATTACCACAAGCCTTTCATATTGTAATAAATTGAAATTAAATTTGAACTAAATTTGTTGAAAAATTCTCAGTTCTTCCCAAATGGTAGAAAACTTCCTCAAATTTTGCAAAATTAGTCCTGGAGGGTTAGCAGTGGCATATATTTATTATGAGAATGGCTTAATCCAGTCTATCTTTTAAGCTGAGAGAGATGATACAATTTCCAAAGATTCCCAATCTGTTACAATTATTGATTAACTGTTATAATCAATGGGTTTTAACAATTATATCAGCTTTCAAAGACAATGTGCTATTTGATTCGTTTTTTATTAATAAAGTTCTTGGATCAACGAAATGCTGAATATTGGAAGAAAAAGGGATCAATTCAATTAAAAAGTTAAAAAGGGGATCAAACTGGAATCATTCAAAAGCAAAATTCAAATCTCTTTACCTTTTATTATATTTTAAAAGAGTTAAATTATAAAATTAAATGTATTAAACTAATCAGAGATCCACAAACTCAAAATACATTAAAATATTTTGCTCTCATCTTTCCCATGCTATCTTTTTATGCAGGGGAAAAATTACTGAAACGATTGTATATTTCCATTTATATACACATATCCTCTCCATGGGCAATAGTCCTTTCTTCCCATATGTTATTTGAAAAGAGAAAAAATCATCTACAACACAGCCATTCTATATATCATTTTCCTGTTAGGCTCTAGGTAAAATAAAATGCATTACATTTCCATACATGACATTACTTGAAAATGATAATGCTTTCTATTAAACTGTACTTCACTATTCTGTTTTACCTGCAGCTGAATGTGGTGCATCTGCAACAAATAATGAAGGAATTTTGCTCTCTCCAAATTATCCCCTCAACTATGAAAACAACCATGAATGCATTTATAGTATTCAGGTTCAAGCAGGAAAGGGCATCAATATTTCAGCCAGAACATTTCATTTAGCACAAGGAGATGTTCTTAAGGTAAGTGAACTCAAACATACTTATATTTTTATCATTTTAGTCATTAAGTATACATTAATAAATAAATACATCCACATACATATATGTATACATATATATAATCAACCATAAGTTGATTCTACCATTCATACATTCAAATTATATATTAATATCCATTTTCCTATTATTATTTACACTGAAAGAGAATGTTCTGTTTCCAATGCTTGTTTATAATAAAAGGTAAATTTTTATTTTATGATACACAAATTTTAATGTTTCTATAATACCAAAATAACATTTTTGTACCAAATATTTTGTCTAATAAATATTATATATAAAACATGATTAACCCATGAATGATTTTTTTTAAGAAACATGATGATTTATTTTTGTTTTTATTGTGATGTCTATTAAGTGATTTATTTACCTCTGAATGTTATATGAGTAATTCCTTGCATTTACAACTACAAATCAATTTCATGAATATATAAACCTAATAAATCATTATCTACAAATTAAAAAAAGACATATTTAGTTGATAATAGATATTTGTTGTAAACATAATTTATTTTAAAAATTCAAAATAATCAAATGTCCTATCTTTTAAAAGATAAAATTTTTGGCAAATAAATATTTTCATAGTTGCTGATTTATAGTTTGCAATGTAAGTATTTTGGTAAATATAGTTTATGTTTATTATTGAATAAAGATAAATACTTCTATAAATCACATTTAAATATTTAAAAAATAATTATGAATCTTTTTTTCTAATTGTTAAAATGTTCTTAAGCCAGGTGAGAAATTCAATACACATCTGTTTTCACAGATCTTGAAAAAAAGTTATGATATCCCAGATTGGCACGGGGGAGGGAGATTCTTGTATAAGCAGTGATTTTAAGATTGTTGGTTATTTTCTTCTTTTAAAAATAATCTCATTTGATGATAATCAATGGGTCTCTAACACAAAGAATACTGTATGCTTATAAAATTTGTATAGAACTTTTGGGAAAATTTCTTGCAGTACATCTAGATGTATAGAATTTCAACATTAATTTAGGACCAATATATGCATTTCTGTTTTCTGAACCTTTACCCAACAGGAAACAAAATTCACTATACAATATTCTTTTACCTCCAGTTCTTTAAAATTTCTTGTTAAAATAAGTTATGTTTGCTAAATTGGAGTCAACATTGAGATTAATAGGAAGTTTATACATAAAACTGAGAGAGTGCTTTTATATTCAAGCTAACTATGAGGGAAAAATATATCAATGCATAGATAAGATCTATGAACTAGTCTGGGTATTAATCTATATCACACAGAAACTGTAGTAAATATGTGTTTAAAATTAGTAGATAATTTTGAGTCATTAACTTTATACAAGATAGATAAATTTTTATATAAAATTTCTTTTGCACTTGTGTCATGTGTCAGAAGATGATAAATAATTTTAAACAGCATCCAAGAAATCCTCCTTGGGCAGACAGAACATTTTCTAGCCATGAGAAGGCAGCAAAAAATAAATAAATAAATAATTCCAATGGCAATTCTAGCTTAAAGTTGAAACTGGAAAGAAAATTTTACCTCATATATTTTGAATTGAACAAAAATGGAACAGAATGATTATTTAAGAACATATTATTTTTCCATTTGCTTACTTAATGGGTATTTTAATATTTCTCCTTGTTTCTGTGAAAAACCTTGGCTAATTGTGTGTTTTTATAACGGTGATAATGGTTTTTATAATGCTTTTTATAATGGTGATATCCTACAAATATGTAGAATATGTTCTTCCTCCTATCCATTATTATGGAGGATACTTTTGCACTATAAATGCCTTCAATTATTAATGTTTGCATATAGAAATATGAGTGGGGTAAGTAACAATTTTCTTGGATGCCAGTTATATTTTTTTGAAAACTTTAAAGACATGCCATAGGTAGGTTTAGATTTTACTTTACACTGCAACTTTAAAAAATATGAAAAGACATATGAACTGTGTTTTGTTTAAAAACCGTTAATGTTCACATCTTTAAGAATAAACTTTGAAACATATATGCCTTAAAATACATTAACAGAGCAACACAACCTATACAAAATCTCCTGCTCTGACCTATGTTGAAATCCAGATTCTATCCAAGTGATCTACTCACTATTCTGCTTGAATGAGTAATGGGCATTTAGAAGTTCGCCTATCCAAATCATACATCTCCCTTCTCCTCATTTTTCTCCATTTTAGTAAATAGAAACCAGTTCTCAAGGATGAAGTTGATTTCATCCTTTCTTCCGTTTTTCTTTGACACTTTGCATAGAGTCTATCTGCAAATTCTGTGGTTCTTTCCTTCAAAATATTTACAAAATCAATCACTTCTCGCTCCTATAAATTCCTTAGTCTAAACTAATTACTGACATTGTTTTCAAGTGGTCACCCTGCTTTAACCATGGCTAAGTCCATTCATACAGTTATAATAGAATATCATAGACTGAATTATAAACAACAGACATTTATATTTATATTTATAAATGTCTGATTATAAACAACAGACATTTATTTCTCACAATTTCTGGAGGCTGATAAGTTCAAGATTAAGGCACTAGCATATTCCGTATCTGGTAAGAGCCCTCTTCCACGAAGCTGCCATTTTTACACTGTTACCTCACATGGTGAAAGGGGCAAATGAGGTCTTTGGAGTCTCCATTCCAAGGGCATTAATTCCATTTGTGAGATATCTGCTCTCATGACCAATCACCTTATAATACCCTCTAATACCATCTCTTTGGGGGCTAAGATTTTAACATGTGAATTTTGCGGGGATAGGGGGGAACATAAACATAGCACACCCTATGGGCTATTTCCAATCCAACAACTAAAGTGACCCTTTTTCTTGTTATTTTTTGGCTCAAAACTTTTTTATGTTTCTTATCGTATTATAATAAATACAACCTGAAGCCCTTACCATGGCTTAGATGACCCTGTGATTTGGTTTAATTTTAATGTCTGTGACTTTTTCTCCTGCCACTTTTCCTCTGGCTCACTCTACTCCAGGCATAATAGCCTCATTCTTGTTCTTTAAATATACCAAGCATGCTCCAATCCCATACCTTTTGCTCAGGTTTTTCTTCTGCTTGAATATTCTTCCTTACTATATCCACATGGTTCTAGTCTTCATTTTTCCTTCAGAGTTCTGCTCAAATGTCATCTTATCAGAGAGTCTTCAACTGAAACTCCTATATAAATTAGTAAAACTCCCCTCCACCATCTCTCTCCATATCATTAATCTGATTTATTGCTCTTCATAGCTCTAATCACAACCTGACATATTATATATGCATGGTTCATTTCTTTACTCTTTGTCTTCCCCAGTATAATGTATGCTATTAGACAGAAGAAACTCTCCCTGTTTGACTCCTCTTTAACTCCAGCACCAAGGAACAATCCTTGTCATATAATATTTTTTTCTCCTAGAAAGAACAAGTTTACTAAATTTGTTAAATTTAATTTACTAAATTTATTAAATTTACTAAATTTGCTACTTTCTATGTAAAGCAAGGGAAACATTTATTTTCCATTTAATTTCAATTTTTATTATTTCTACTCTAAGAAAAGTGAATATATTTTTACATGACAGAGGTAATTTTAAATATTTCCCCCTTTGCCATGTTATTTTGTCCAAATACAGCTTTAAAAGTTCAGAATCATATTTGGTGGTATATTATTAGATAAACACATCTACTCAATCAATTGAACAAATTTATTCCAACCTTTACAAATACACTGTGCTCTGGATCATTCTTCCAAAAATTTACTTTGTTTTAAGAATGGGATTTAGAATCAGGTAGACCTAGGTTCAAATCCTAAACTCGTCACTTAATAGTTACACAATTTTTGAAAATTTACTCAATATTTCTAAACCTCAGTTTCCTCACTTGAAACATTCTGATAATAATAAAAACCTACATTCAGGATTGTTATAATGACTAAACTAGACGATGTTTTAAAATTAAATGATACTTATAAAACACTTAGCACTGTGCCTGCCTCTGGAAGTGCTCAGTGAATTGTAGTGTAGTAGGAATACATTTCAGAGACTGAATCAAAATTTTCAAGAAATATTGCCTACTAAGATTTTTCTATAAATGACCTAATTTTTATCTTCAACCTTTTTTCCACTGGGCAGTGGGAAAATAGATTTAGGTAAATTTAGAATAAACAGTCAATTCTGCATTTGGCAATTCAAGGTCTGCCACATTGGCATCAAGACATCAAAATGTCAAGAATGAAAACTGCATATTGTCCTAGGGCATCGTCTGTTTGCGTCAGTAGCCTCTGAGCTTTCTCTTTTCCTGCTTGGTCTGCAGCCATCAGTGCAATTGGCCATACACTACCAGGTCCTAGCTATCTCAACTGAAAAATCTCTCTGTATCCTCCATCTCTTGGTGATATATTCTGCTCTGCTCTCAACCTCACAATGACAAACACTTTTTAGTTACTCTGTATATGATTCTGAGTTAAATCAGAATTCCGTTTGTCTGGCTCAGTCCCAATTGCCTCACCAACCACACATAGCTATTTCTTTCTTTCCTCTTTTCTGCAATCATGTAAATTTCCACAGGTTTTGCTAACTTCCATATAGAAAGCCAGGTACAAGTTTCCTCCACTGTCCAACTCTTTGGGTTCTGTCATTATGCCACCCAAAATGGGTAAGATGTAAGATCCTGTCGTAGAGACTTAAATCAAAACCTAACTTATTTATTCTCTTCTGAAGTCATCTAGGGACTGTTGTCTAGTTTCTTTGGGATCAGATGAGAATATATTCTTTTATTCTTTTCAATAGGTGTAGGATATGGCAGGAATATTAAACCTCTTCTCTCACTCTCATTTATAATATGTAACCTAATTAATTCTTTCAATTAACATGTGTAGGAGAGGTTTGTTATTATATAGTCACTAAGCAATCAACAATAAATAGTTCCCATTGTCAGCCTGATAGGCTGGAAACTGAACATCAATTAGAAATACTATTTCTGTTTTCATTGTTGCTGTGTTTGTTGTTATTTTCAAATAAAGAATAAGCATGTTTACATAAAAGAATGGAGCAGTGACAAACTTTAAGGCAATCTTTTTACTACAGTTGGCATTGTGTAGTTTAAAAACTTATTTCTTATGCAATATGTAGACTAAATGGATGATTATGGAGAATAGCCAGTAAAATAACTCAAAATTGGTTTTGAAAGTCTACGGGAGAAACGGGTAGAAGAAATGATGTCACATTAACGGAAAATTATATATTTGAAGTGCTTGATTAATAACATTCTTTTAGAGATATAAGAAAGTTAGAAACCGGTTACTTTTTTCTAAAATGTATTATTTTCATGTCTCTTTACCATCTATGTGTGAGTCTTTGAGAGTACTGTTTGTGAGAGCCTGTTGTTAAATTTTCAGTAATTTTGAGAGCTGGTTATTGAACATAGCCATTACTAAAAATTAAATGACATTACAATTAGATTGTAATTAAATTGTAATTAAATTGACTTAAATTATATGAAAAACATAAGCAATAAGTGAAATTTTTTTCACTACTTTTTCTAACTACTATTTTTCTTATTATTTGTGCTTTTGAGGTTATATATGTATAGAAATAGTAGAGACAGAGATGTGAAGAGGCACACCATGAATACTACATCCCAACTTCACATTCAGTGATATCATATTGATAGATTGATGTTGGCCATAGAAAGTATTTATACCACAGAAATTGGCAAACACTACAAATCTTGGCTTGATTTATTGTTTTGTTTATTAAATAGACTTAAGTAGAAATGGGTTGTGTCTGTAGCCATTATATTGTAAATAGCAAAAAATATTGAAGAAACATTTTTCTAGTATTTGAAAGCTATTATTCAGTTAAATAAACAACTTGCTTATGTCATTTATAAACCGGTAAAGTTCTGACATAATCATGTTTTTGATTTTTCACTTTCCTCTAACTTGTTATCACAAAAAAAAATCAAGCAATATTCATTTAGAAACTATTCATGTTTGTCAGTTGCAATCATAAATTGCATATACAAAATTTTGGCATAAACAATGAAAGCATTCTATAAGAACAAATTAGCTATATGAAATTTACAATCATAAATATTTAATATTTTATTGTTTTGTATAAATTGCATATGATACCTTCCTAAAATCAGGGGTTGGAAAACAGCAATCTGTGAGCCAAATTGAGCCTGACGCCTGGTTTTGTATTAATAAAAAAATTTTTATTGTGGGAAAGCCATATCCATTCATTTACACACTGTCTATGGCTGCTTTTGTGCTGCAGTCTCAAGATTGGGTAGTTGTGACAGATACGGTTTGCCTCACAAAGCCTAAAATAGTTATTATCCAGCCTTTTCAGAAAAAGTTTGTCAATCTCTCTTTATATCAATAAAAGTTATTTTTAAAAAACTATGTATGAATATATATACATTCACCAGTTTGAAAGCTGGTTGTTAAATATTTTTGAACACATCAGTGATTTCATATATCCATCACATATATCTGCCAACTTGTTGTTCACTGGGAATCTTGTAACTCTCCCCTCAAAAACACTCTCTAAATGTCCATTTATGTAGGAATGTTAGGCCTCATAAAACCTTTCACCTTCTCCCATTCCCAGAAAAATGAAATGGTTTGTGAAAAGCCACAGAACTTTAACGTAGAGTTGGGATGTTAGCTCTGTTGTTCAACCAAAACACTAATGCCACTGAAAAGCTGACTTTTCATTGTGCCCCCAGCTCTCTCACTAAGGGCTTCTACACTAGCTCATATAATTGGGAACACATTATATTGCTATTTCAAAAACCTAAATAATTCTATACAAACAACAGTTGTTTGCTTTGTTTTAAATTATCTTCAGAGGGAATATAAGAAGTTTTGAAATAGAACCCTTTTTGATTAACCACTGTAAAAATTATTCTTTTTTTATTTAAACTTCAAACATCTATTTCACCATTTAGAAAAATTTATTTAAATTTCCAAATCAACCTATTAAACAATGGCCAAAAATGAAAATTATAGTTTTTAAGAAGAGGAATAATTTGGAGATTTGTATGATTATATACATGTGCATGTGCAATTTCTCTGTTTCTACTTTACTTTTTTATTTAGTTTCTGCTTTTGGATTCAGATAACACCTTACTTGCTAATTCATTAGAGAATCGAGTGGGAATATGTTTTCTAATCATGCATTTATTACATCATTCACAACAGCAAGAGTTTTGAGTGTTGATAAGCACGTTGTCATAATAGGGTTTGACCTACTAGATTTAGGAGGGTCTGTACACCATAACTAATTTCAGGCCCTAATTCATTACAAAAGGTTTGATAATTAAAACATGGCAATATTAAGTTCTAGTTTGTTCTGGTGTAATACCACCAGATAAATTGCAACCTTTCAACGAATTAGAGTTTCATCAAAGAATTTCATTCACATTCTAGAAGCCCTAAATGCCTTTTACGATATTCTTAAATCAACATATTATTACTACTACTATATTTTTAAAACAGAAAAAGAAAAAGGACAATAGGCCCAAATAAATAAAACATTCTTAAAAATCCTGATTTTAATTATAATAAAAATACAAAAAGTAACAGTCCGAAATAAAAGTTATACATGGTTCTGGTCAGACCCAATTTAATCAATCTGTACTCTAAATTTACTTTTGAACAAAAGGCATAATTTGTTTTGTTTTCTTATTTATGTGCTTACATTCATACTTTAAAAGTAGTTTGTCTTTGGTTTCATTGCTTTATTTTGCCTTGTTGACTTTATATTTTCAATATTTGAATACATTTAAAGGATAGCAGTTATGAGTTAAATATTATTGACTTGATCATTACTATATGAATCCACCCATGATTAGGTTGATTTTGTCTGGGTCGCTGGATGGCTGGGGCTCTCTTCCCACACAGGTCCCCCAAGGCTTCTACTGTGGGATCCTTCGAGCTTTTCCTCGGGTCCCTTGGGAAGGATGTGAGAAGCCTGACTCTCATTCACGGGTGTGACAGTGCATCTGCTCTCCCTGCTGCTTCCCTAGTCTGGCAAGGGGCGATGTTGAACCAGCTGCAGCGAAGATGATCCTGTGTAGTTCAGGGCTCCAGACCTGAGAGAGAGGTCATAGTGGGTCAGCTGAGGCAAACTAGGAACCGAGACTACTGGGTCCCTGCTGAGCTCCCTCTCCAATGCAACTTCACTCAACAGACTCCAGGCAGTTCCCTGATCGGCAGGGAGACCCGCCGTGGTGCTACTCCCACCCCCTCCCAGCTTGAGTTGCCGTGTCTGTGCAGGGTGTGTGGGGCCCTGGGGCTCTCTCCTTTATCCCTTCTCCACGTGTAGGGGTCTTCCCCAGGTACCTTCCCATCTTGGCAGGCGGAACTCCCCATTCCCGTCTCTTTTGCTCTGAGTGTCTGCCATTGGTTCTCTAATCGCCTGCAATGCTCTCTGTAAGAAGGTCCATCTGTAGGTGAGCATCTACTTGAAGTTTTCAGTCCTCTCCCAGAGAGCGTATGTGCAGGCTACTTCTAGTCCGCCATCTTGGCCCCCTTCCCATGCAAATATAATTTATATTAGTCATGTTATTGGAAAAGCAAGTGTTTGGTCCCCTTAAGTAAATTGCAGAAAAACAACCAACCAAACAACCATCCTGGTGAATCAATTTTTATGCAGGTATTCTCAAGTTTAAATGGTCTGCCATAAAAAGAATTATTTTTATAATAAGAATAAAAATTGTGTAACATGATTTGAGTGTTATTATACTTAAGAGTTTACTAAGCTTGAAATCTTAAAATCATCTGTGTGGGCTACAACTTTCTTAACCTGATATTTGTAGGAACTAATATATTTAATTGTCTTTGGGAAATGTACTAAGTAAAATTTATGTAGAATTAATAATTTACAAAGAGTATAATAATTTTCTCTTCTTCATAGATATAAATGCATGTTCCAAATTGGTTATTATTGATATGTTTACATATTATTTATAAATATATTTTGCAGATTTATGATGGAAAAGATAAAACGACTCATCTACTAGGTGCTTTTACTGGTGCATCTATGCGAGGACTGACACTTAGTAGTACTTCAAATCAGCTCTGGCTAGAATTTAATTCTGATTCTGAAGGGACAGATGAAGGCTTTCAACTTGTCTATACCAGTAAGTATTTTGAAAGAATAAAATGATCAAACACTGATGCTGAACAGCTATTAAATGATTATAATACACCAGATGAAGTAATATCCAACATTTTTATAATCAATGTGCAATTTATAACTCCTTACTATATATATAATTTTATTTCACCCTAACAACAACCCCCATAAGTTACAGGTATTCTGTAAAATGCTATTGCCATTTTACAATTGAAACCACTAAGGTACAAAGAGGTTAAGTAATCTATAACTTTGGGCTTTTTTATTTACATATTTTTTAAATAGTGGGATTCTCTCCATCCAATATTATGAAATACAATCAAGATTTTTGTGAAATGGAAATTCAGTGTTTGGGCTCCCATCTGTAATTGCAAAATGCACACAGTTCCTATGCAGTGATTATTGTTGGTCAGTCATTAATGATAACTTGACGGTTTCAGGTAATTTCACACTAAAGAGTAGCTAAAGCTTTTAGTTTGTTGTGCTTTCGTATGAATAAATTCAAAGAGACCTATTTTATTATACTAAAGCCAGATATTTTGACAATTAAACAAATAGAAGTTTACATAATGAGAACCATAGTTATGTGGGTTACATCAATTATTATATGAATTAAATGAATTTATTTTATCAGTACCATAATATAAGAATAATATAACAGACTACATCAATGAACAATAAATTGTATTCAAATGATATATTTATTGAGTTTCTACTCTGTTTAAGACACTGTACTAGGAATGTAAAGTGCTCATAAGACAGGTG
The DNA here is from genome assembly GCA_963575035.1 of Avahi laniger. Taxonomy (NCBI): domain Eukaryota; kingdom Metazoa; phylum Chordata; class Mammalia; order Primates; family Indriidae; genus Avahi; species Avahi laniger. The sequence goes on from CAUYSK010127801.1 coordinate 21,209, forward strand.
TTACTGGCTGTGTTTAGTAAATTTATAATGTACCAGATCAAATTATTTCTAGGAAGTTCAGAGTATTCATTAATACTGTATAGCAAAATAAATTAAGTAGCAATATTCAGAAATGTTTGCTGCTAGAATATCTGAGAACATGTACTGATTCACATAAATTTTCTCAAGAAGTCAGATGAATGGAAACTATTATAGAAACTAGGAAGTTAAAAAAATTATAGATTCAAAAGTCATCACATGGGATCTTAAAGGGAATTTGAATCAAATTGTCAATTGTGAAGACATTCTATCTTAATGATATGAGAAATAGGAGACAGGAGAGTACAATGATTCATGATATGAAAACATCCTTGTCCATAATACTGAGGGATCATCTATTTATTTCAAGGCTTTCTTCCTACCTGTGTTAAAATTGCTACATCATTAACTATACATAAATTAACAAAATGAATGCTGAATACATATTTTTGAATCCTCAGAACTGTGTGTACAATGTGATTTCTTATGATGTTGTACCAAAGACAAATGAAAATCCAAGCAAATTGTGTCTACAGGTATAACTGCGTGATGGACTAAAAATACTGGTATTTAGTATTATTGCTCAAATATTGTATAATTAGTGTGATCTGCTCAGCAGAACAAACTTTTTTTTAATGTTTCCCTCTTTCTCCATTTTCTAACAGGATTTTAAAAGTCATATTATCATGAATGGCACAATGTTTACAGAATAGCCCTTTTTTTTGTTCTGTGTCATTTTGCATTTCTTCTTATCTAAAATGTTTAAGAGGAAACCTAGATTTTCTTTACACATAACATCTGTGTAACTTGAGATTAATGATGCAAAGATACTGAGCATTGTAAGATATACCTAGATTTAAAAATGGCATGGGGTGCTCAGGTGTCTGGAATAAGTAAAATCATTGATTTTATTTTCATTAGTGTGAGGTATAGGACATCAAAAAAGGGAAACTTTAAAACAAAAATATTTGAAGACATTCTTCCTTTCTTAATTACTCTAGTTGTTCATTATAGGATGTGTGTGTTTATGAAGATTGGAAGCTATAGAATTGGGAAAAGATTATAAAAGCAATTTTTTAAAAAGGGTATACATGTGTCTGTAAATAGAAGAAACTATTTTAGCTTCAGATCTAGAACTAAAATGTTTATAGCCTATTTTCAAGGTGTCTTAGATATGATAAGGTCAGTAAATGATCCTACAATTTTGTGAACCAACAATTGTTTTCTAAGTTGTATTCTGTTGATAGGGCTCTAGAAGTAATAACACATCTGTTACTAATTGTATTTGTTCCTAAGTATTATTTCTGATGTTTACAGTGGCAACTCTTCTACATATCTAGGTTTCATATAGGAGGTAATATTAAAGGTAGGGTTCACAGAAAGAAATGGTGGGAAACATTTCAGGTAAAGAAAATAGGATGAGGAAAGATACAACCTAGGGAGAACATGTTAAGCACAATCAAGGAAAATAATCCAATTTAAATTTATTCCATATGCCCAGACTCTTCTCAAAATTCTAGTCTCAGAACGAATTGGCTTTTTTTCCACCACCTTTATCTAATGACACCTGCCCTATCTAATGATAGTCACACTCTATCCCATTATCTATTTTACTGTCTGATTATTTTCAGTTTTAGGTAGACATAATTGCATTAGCCTGAGATAAAATGAAGAAATATTTTAGAACAGGCTTTTAAAATACACTTTATTTCAACTGTCTTATCAGTCTATTTGTTATATAATTGATAAATATAGCAAATGAACTAGTGGAAACAGTGGCTAAGATTTTGTTTTTGGCTTCAAGTAACAAAAAAATCCAACTTTGGCTTAAACAACCAAAATTTATTTCATTGATATAAGAAAAAGTGAAGAGAGATGAAGAAGGCAGATCTCGACTCAATTACTTAACAAAGTCAATGAGTTGGCTCCTGTCACTCTGGGCATGTTCAAAATAAGAAGAAAGGAGAAATGGGTAGTACCAACCACATATACCCCTTTTAATAGGAATACAGAATCTTTCCAAGGAGCCACTATTAGACATCCCTTTATCTCTTTTTGTCCAAAACTGTGCCATGTGGTTATGTCTTAATTTTCCAGCAAGGCAAGCTGTAAAATTAAGTATGTGGCAGACTAAATCATTGGTTTAGCTTTAGACCATCGTGATATAGTACCTGATGTGGTTAGATTATAACTGGAAGCAAAATCAGGGTTTTGTTAGCAAGGAAGAAGAGTTCTTGAGAAGAAAACTTACTAAGTTTTCTAAAATTTACAGCTGTTACAGATATTCCAAAAAATAATAAGTTCAAAGATATTGCATTAATATATGCTTCCATGACTAATAGTGTCATAAAAGCCCAGAGACTCCTGGGTGCTTAGAAAGTAAAATCATTTGGCTCACCCGTCATTAATAGTTTTAGCTCTGCTGTACTAAGAAGACCATGAGCTTCTCTTAATTTCTTCCACCAATAAATAAAATTGTATTTATATCTAATATGGAAACCGTATGCCATACTTGAAGGGAGAAAATTTCTCATTGCTTTATTTTTCTAAAACAAATTAAATGTCTTGGGTCTTCTTCTTTAGAGTTGTCAAAAAAAATCTCATTTAGTCTTTTTGGAGTGATATCCTCCTTTCCTCAAAGAATTTTCTCAATCAGCTTTAGTTTGATTAGACAATTAAAGTATGGACAGCTATGCTGCTTGAATATAAAACATCTGTGAGATAAACTTAATCAGACCTTGATTATCATTAGGGAATCTCATCACTTTTCCATTCCTGCAACCTCCCAGAATCCAACTCCCTCTTTGGGTCAAGCTACTATTCCTTGTTCTTCTCAAAGCAATGGCTTTCAGTTAATCTCACTCTTGAGAAATCTGAAACTGGCCCCAAATAAGTATCTAAACGGTGTGCATTTTCAAGTGCTTTACACAATGCAAATTAGTCATTACTTTCCCTTTGCAGAGGAACCGATAAAGGCATAGCTGTCTTTCCTAGAGGGTACAAGGGATTAAGGTGAGAGAAAATTACCATTTCCCTCTATAGTTGGGAGAATAGATCAGAAATTAAGATCATAATACAGTATCCTTCCTAAAATAGCACTCTGCTCTGGATAACACTATAACAGAATTCAGCAAAACCCAATAGGATTCTCTGACCAAACTCTCTTCAGCCTCTCAATATACATATCAAGAATGCATTTCTAAATCTGAGAGTATATTTTACTCTCTCTCTCTCTCTCTAAAAGCTGAGATGTAGAGACATCATTTCTATTTGGTCACCTGGCATATCTTCCCTTTTACTCCTTTACTGGAACTTAGTAACTTATTTATTATTGAAATTATTCATCTGGTCATAGGTTTAAATTTTACCTTTTCTCAGTGAAATGCTATATACTCTGAGGATAAAGAGAACACTGAATAAGACAAAATTTCTGCTCATAAGCAAATAACTTTTTAATAGGGCAAGGGAGAAAAAAACTTATGAACAAAAGATAAGAGCATTACATTCAGAAATAATTTAAAACAGGGCAATGGAATAGGTAGCACACAGCAGATGGGACTCCTGTAGCTAATTTGTTCGGAGACTCCATCTCAGAGGAGGTGTCACCTTAGTTGACACCTGAATGATAAAGAAGGACAACCACATGCAGATCTGGGGACCGAGGATTCTAAGCAGAAAGACTAGCAAGTGCAAAGGCCTAAAAGCAGCCTAAGCTTGAGTATGTCTGGAGCTGAGGGAGCAAGTAGAATGGGACAGAAAGAGAGATAAAGTTGGAAACCAGGCAGGGGCTATGTGGACTACAGTGTGGGGCTTGGATTTTATTTAAAAAACATGTAGAGACCTTTAACATTATCGTAACATTAAGTATAAGAGCTAAAAATAATAGTAACTGATATTTATCTGTCACCTATTAGGTATAAGCTATAACCCTATGAGAGAGGTACTCTTTTTATCCCCAGTGAGAAAAGAAAGAAATATGAAGCATGGAAAAGATACCTTACTTCCAAGGACACATAGCTAATGGGTGCACACTTGGACATTAAACTGAGAGTCTCTGCCTCTAGAACTCATGTTTTAACCACTGTGCTATACCATCTCCCAACCCAAGTTTTGGATATTTTATATTTAAAATTTCATGGATTTAATATTTTTTAAAACTGTCCATGTAAATGTAATACAACTTTTAATGTTAAGGCGATTCTCCACTATGAAACTTTTGTCCTTTTATGCTTGAGAATCTGAATTTTTTATCGATCAAATTTTCTATCAGGGAATGACTTAGTCCTAGTATTTTTCATGTTGTTCATGAAGTCTCTTAACTCTATTTCTTAAAGATATGTTTCATTACAGATTCTTTTAGCTCATTTTTGGTTACTCAACTTTCATTCTGTAAAAAGAAATTGAGTATTTTTAACAACTATTCATTACAGAACAAAATTGCACCTTTTTGATGGATTATAGTGTTTTCTTATCAAAAGCTGAACTTGGTAAATATCCATGTTGCCCAGCAATTAGGTTGTACCTCTGGGCTCAGATGTTCTTTTCTTATCTCCTCTGCACATTTAATTTACTAGAAAACCCACTGGAAAAATGTCCATTATCCAAAGGGAAAACTTTAAATATATTTGAAACCTTCCAGTTTTATTGCTTAAACTAATTCAATAATCTACACAGACCATGGCTGTTTCAAATTTTATATTCAAATTAAAGATGAGCATTAGCTAATTTGTGATGCCTTTTCTTGTGTACTAGCCTTATAAATACACGATAAATTACCCTATTTAAACTCTTTAATTTAGTTACCACTGTGTTGCTGGCAATGTTAACCGTGAAAAATAATGAGATGACCTATTAACTCTAACTATATTCTTACTATATAATTTATTTAATGCAAATGCAAGTAGAAAATCACTAAATTACAAGGAAGCAATGAAACTACTTTATGTGGGTTCTATGTCCTATAAACTCATTAACAGATATATCTGGCATTTCCTTTATTCTTTAAATTTTGAAATTAACCAGGCAATAAAGGCAGTATTGATAAATGTTACATCATATAGCACAAGGTATTCTAACTAAAATACTGAAGAAAGATTTCGTAATTAAATTCTATGTATTCGTCATTTACATAGATAAAATTGAATTAAATTTCTTCATATAGAACAACAGGTGTCGTTATTTGTTTCATAGTCTTCACATCACAGAAGCTTTATAAATTTGAACTTATATATCTAGAGTATACACTAATTTACACATTACATAAAATTAATGTCTGGCAGTTTGAATACCTATTTGTGAATATTAAAACTAAGATGTTTATGGAAAAAATGTGGCCTAAAATATTTGTGTCTTTAAGATGGAAGATTTCCAAAACAAGGTATACAAGCAAAAATCTGTCAATTAGTCAGTAATGTTTCTGCCCTTCTAAGCATTTCCTTGAAGTGTAGAAACTAGAATCCTGGCAACTGCATTTTTCAAACTTTCTTGCCAACAAAAATCTCTGCTTAGATTCTGCCAATTAAAGGCAGTCCCGTGATAACGGAAAGGTGAGACCAATGAAGAAGACTTTATTTTCCACCAGCAGCTGCAGGAAGGAATGTGATGCTAACAGGTGATTGTATGTGGCAGCAACTTTCCTGAGTCCTTGAATTTCCTGAAAGCCAGCAGTGATCTTCTGACTTTCACTCCCTGTGTATTTCCAAAATCGTCAAAGCCTCTAATTTCTTGTATTGAATCTTAGCTACTCACAATATGTAAGTGGCTTCTGTTTTCCTGACCAAATCCTGGTCATTAATCATCAAACAAACAAAAAACTCTCTATAGCAAAACACACTATAAACAAAAATGAGACATTTTAGAAGAAGATATTTATATAACAGTAAAACATGCACTCTATAGAAAAGAATCCTAGAAGTCAGTATGAAAAATAAATAGCCTGAAAGAAAAATATGGGCAAAAGACAATTTCATAGGAGAGGAAACTTCAGCAGCCAATAAGCATAAGAAAAAATGCTTAACTTAGTAGAAATTAAGAAATGAAAAGTAAAAGCAAAATAATATGCTGGTATACCCTTATAAAGTAGATAAAAATTAACAAGCTGCACAACATCAAGTGCTGATGACAATTTGCATAAATTGAAGCTCTTATAAACTTTAGCAAATGTAAATTGATAAAGTCACCTAGGAGAGTAATTTGGCAATATCTTGTAAAATTCCATTCCTGGATATATCTAAAGTATGCCAACTATACTTTTTGGCCAAATACCAAATGGCTGCTGGTTTGACTAAATATTTAGTCAAAGCTGAATAACACCGCCCCAGAATGAAGTATAAATTTATGATGTACAAGACACAAAGTAGCACATTTAATATCAGTTTTTAAATTCTCAACAGATTAAAATTTAGGAAAGTCTGTCAGTAATGTAAGTTTTACTCAAAGCTTTATACGTAGGACTCAAAGCATTGACAATTAAAAAAAAAATTCTTTACCTAACTCCTGAAAGTAATTGGAAATGCATAGCAACAATTTGTACAAGTTTTCTTGTTTAAATTCTTCCATAAACTCAAAACTACAAGATACAGTCTTCCTAAAGAATTCTTCTAAAGTTGTAGCTTCAAAGTTTGATGTTTGATATAGTTTAATTAGTGAGAAATACATGTGTATTAATTTTTTTAATTAGTTTGATTAGTGAGAAAAAAGGAATGTATAATTATTCTTCAACACTTTCTCTTTTTCTTTATTCCCTTTATATTCGTTTTTATGTCTAGATCAAGGAGGATTATCATAGATGTTTTGTATGATCTTAAAGTATTTCTAGTTTATGAATTTTGAGGTGGCAAAATTGACATTCTGCCTTATATCCCTTTTTATTTAAATATAAAGAATTCTATAAGACTTTTTCTGACATGACCCATGACGTAAATGGAATTTAATAAGCATATAATAAATATACCTCTTAAAAATTATTCTGCTTAATATTATGAATTAAATTCACCAAACAATACAATAGAGATTAAAATTGTTATAACATATCTTTGCCTCTGCATTATTTCAACATTATTAACATTTATGGTTTCAAAAAATATATTTTTGTAATATATTTAGCTAACGTATTTTCCCAATTTCCTGTTGAACAATATATTCCATTTTTTTTTTATTTAGCAATTTGGAAGCTTTTACTTTTGGTATATAAAATTAACATATGTTTTTTAATAGAAGATTTAAAAAGAATAAACAAAAAGACAAGAATTAGAGGAAGATAAAATTATAAAGATAGAAGTGGTTGTGGAGGTTAGGTAATTTAGGGCTTTTCTATCACGCTAAAAGTTTAATGCTTAGGCAGTAAGTGATGTATAACTGTTGAAACTTACGTGATATTCTGTTGTGATCAAATAAAGACTGGAATATATAAGACATTAGTGGAGAGCTAAATTACCAAATATGGAGTTAGACATGTGAGTGTTTAAGACAAAACGTAAAAGTGTGGCAGTCTTATCCCCTGAGTCTGAAGCGGAGAAATTATGACTGTGATGCAGATAAATTGGAAACTTCCCATTATATTCTGTTAAAATATAATGTAGATTTTACGTCTCTTAATATATAAGACATGACGATTTTCTGAGGGTGAAAAGTAGGAGGTTAGCCAAAGAAGAAAATTTGTGAGAAAGAATTATAGATAACAGGCCAGAAAGACAATTGCTATGGAGCACCGAAGTGCAATCTAAGGTTAGAAACACCAATTCAGAATATCACCCATTCACAAAACTGAGTAATTTTCAGGAACTAGATATACCAGAAAGGATTAATTGTGTATAATTCTAAGATTAGATATTTTGTGTAAAAGAGGGATGAAAACAATGTGCAAATTAATTATGTAGTTTGCATGATCATCTGGTATGATGTTCCAGTAGGAAAATAAAGGTGAAGAAGCTCTTTGGCCTTGTGAGAGGGGAAAAAAATCAATAAATTGAAGATTTTTGACAAGGTTAAATAGCAAGTGTTAATAAGAACTGAGGATATGAAAGGGAAGGGATATATCAACATATCTCATTGACCATTAAATACCCAAGAATTTGGCTGGGTGCTGTGTCTCACTCCTGTAATCCCAGCACTTTTGGAGGCCAAGGTGGGAGGATTGCTTGAGGGCAGGAGTTCAAGTCCAGCCTGGGCAACAAAGCAAGATCCCCATCTCTACAAAAAATAAAAAACAAATTATTTGGGCACAGTGGCAGCATCTGTAGTCCCAGCTAACTACAAGGCTAAAATGGGAAGATTGCTTGAGCCCAAGAGTTTGAGGTTACAGTGAGTTATAATTGCATCACTTCTCCAGCCTGGGCTACAGAGTGAGATCCTATCACTTAAAAAAAAAAAAAAAAACTCTAGAATTTAACTGAATTTCAAAAATAAATAAATAAATGAATAAAGCGTGTTAAGGGCCCTTTTATTTTAAGTTACATCAAAGATGGTTACATCAATTCAGAATATCACCCACTCACAAAACTGAGTAATTTCAAGAACTAGATATACCAGAAATGTAAATTTTCAAATGTAATTCATATTGCTAAACTATGTGCCTTATTTGTGTTATTGTAGTGTTTTGCTGACAAGATAAGAAATCACCCTATGAGAACGCATAATTGTTTATAAACAAATTGAGAGGAATTATATTGAGGTCAGAATTTAACTACTTATCTTTTACCAAGCCAAAACAGAAATTAAGTAGCAGGCTAGCAGATTTTGATTGACTTTTGAGGACAAAATGAACTTTGGATCTTTACGTGGTGTCTGCCCTATAGAAACATGTGCATGTGCAAAAGGAGTCATGGAAGTATAGCTGTGTTGCAGCAGTGAAAAACTGGAAACAATATAAATGCTTATGAGCTGGAGAATAAATAAATCAGTTTTGAAATGTCACCAATGGAATATCAAAAAATAGTTAACATGAATAAATTCTGTGTGTATGTGCATAGGTGCATAAATATAAAGGTAAAAATAGTACCTACAATACTGGACAATAAGTAAAGCCTCAGAAGAATTTTTTAAATGATTTTATTATTTATAAAATATATGAATACTTACAAAACATACTACACATTGCTCATAGACATATAGATATGTGGTAAAAATATATTTGTGAGACTCATATATTGTCAGAATGTTTGCTAGCTCTAAGTAGACAAAAAACAGAAAGATTGGAGAAGGATACAAAAGGAGTTTTAACTTGTTTTGCAATATTTCTTAATAATATTCATGTGAATATGAATATTAATCTGAATTAATATTAATCTGAAACAACTATGATACAAAACTGGAATCTGATAGAGCTAGAGGGTGAATTTGTTGTTATCTTTTGTACCCTTCTGTAGATTTTAAATAATAGCTTAAAAATAAATTAGAAATCCTTAGATAAATATACTACATGGTGGCAGGAACGGAATTAGATCTCAGCTTAAGATATTCAGAGAGTCAAAAGGATTTAGATAATGGGATTTTCAGTTCATTTTGTGCCTGAAACTTTTATTTCATCAGAGTATCAAATTTCACAAGAAATGGTGACTATTTGTAGTATAAGTGATTTTTCGTACACATCTTTAATTTTCAGTTTCAAATATTTGAGCTTTTCAGTAAAAAGACTGGCAGCTGAACGTTTCCATAAAGGTAAAACATTTCTCAATATTGATGAATAAGCAACAATAAGTCTACCAAATTGGACTAAATTATATTGTGCTTTGTAGTTTATATACTATTGTCCATGTGAATTTTTATTTACAATGCAAAGTATTTTAAATTATCTTAATTTACAAATAATACCCCCATTTTGCCTGATCACCAGCAATTACCAACCACATTTATAGAATATCCAAATTAAAGAAGTATACATTTGGCAATAAACTTTGAAAAAAGAGCTTGGTTTAGACTTTTATTTTGAGAAATGTTATAAGGTAAAACTCAAAGTTTGTTGCATCTTGAATGATAAATTCAAGTATCTGGTAGTATGTCTGGTAGAAGGAATGCAAACTAGTAATCTTTGAAAAGGGACACTTTAAATGTAGTATTAGTATATAGATTCATGCAAAGTAACATATCCTGAAATTTTGCAATTATTGCTTCTATGTTTTGTCTGGTTGAAAGACTGACTTGCTTGATCATGTATTCTTTACATTTCATTATATATATCAAGATTTGAGTTGACTTCTAGCCTCTTGTATGGTTCTGTTTCTGAGGCTCTTTGTGTTTAGTTTATTTTAATGTGTTCACCCAAGTGGGGTTGTCATAAACTGATCCATACAGGAAATTCCTGAAGCTTTCTTTTTTTTTTTTTTAACTTGTCTCTCACATTTCAGTTTCTTATTGGTATTATTCTAGCTTATTTTTCAGTTGTGTCCTGGAGATAATTGCCTCTAAGAATCCACATTCATTCATGAGCATTATTGAACATCAACTATGTGCCAGGATTTGTGCTGGATAGACACAGTGGGAACTAAGGGTAAAAAACAAAATAATTTCAGCCTGTGGAAAACCATAGAAAAGAAACAAATTAAATTAATTTAATTAATTAAAATTAATTAATTAAAATGTGCAAAATAATTATATGGTTTAACAGAGGAGGGGGTGATTAAGACTCCCTAGAAGAGATGAGGAAGGACTTCTCATGTCCTCTGAGAGCCAATGTTTCCCTCAACATACAGAAATTATGGGATAAATTTAGTACTTGGAGCTATATACATTCTTGCAATCTTACATATGTTGTGACATTCTAGGAAGTTAATGGTGTAAATTAGTGATTTGGTACCAGTGAGCTAATATATGTTTTTGCTTTCTGGTTCAAATCTAGATTAATTTGGTCAAGGATCTATGTCTATAAAGAGATGCAAACCTCTTTTTGATTGTCATATAATTTTTTTAAGATACAAATAAAAATTTTCTTTTTCTCTAATAGTTTTGTCTTGAAATAACAGATTTCACTCATTCATGAGGCTCTCTAGAATATTCTTTATAGATTTTTATTCTCAGAAGCTATAACTGATATAATTTTGTACCTAATTATATCTGGTGTATTCATTGTATCATTTATCCTACATTTCTATATTTTGTAAATCATTAAAGACAGAACTACATAACTAGGAAGTTTAGATTTTGATTTATCATATTTGTTTTAACTTATTAAGTGTGTTTTTCTAGTTCCTTCAGGATCTTACCAGTGCTCTGTACTATGACTATTGTTTTTTAATATTCACCTCTATTAATTTTACTCTGAATATGCAAGCAAGGTATTCTGGATCTAGACAGATTAGTTATTGTTAAGTAATGCAATGTTAATGATGATGATGATACTGATGACATCTGTGTCAGTCCTCCTTTGACCAGTCCTTACCCCTGTAGCAACATGATGAAAACGTGATGAAAAAATCTCCTACACATAGCCAAGGGTAGAAAAAAAATGAGCTTGCTCTGCTTAAGGCAGCTTTCTTCCTTTCCTCCCCTGAAAGGAGGGAGAAAAATCTGTGCTCTTCAGAGATGAGATGGAAAGCATCATGGGTTCTTGCTCTAATCTTTTGGAATGTAAATATATCTCTCCAGGGGTCATATTAGCTTCCTGTGTCTCCAGCTTTTATAACCTAGAGGTGTCTGTAAATTTCTGGGGTTCATCCTCTCTTGAATGTAAACATAAACCTCTTTCACAGTTAGGTAAATCTCTCTGGAGTTCTCTCACTACTCAAGACAGTTGCAAATTAACTTCCCAAGGGTGGCTCTTAGCTCAGGGTCTTAATTTACAGCAAATTCATGCAGAAAGCCCCAACTCTGAAGAAATAAAAAGTATTTTCTCTACTCTTAAGAATGGCAACATGTAGGAAGCTTCTATTTTTTTTTTTTTCCTGTGAGAATTTTTCAGAACTGTACTTTTTCTGAAGTAACTAAAGAATAAAAATTCGGAGTTCATTAAACTGATTACTATGCTATTATTACCTCTTGATAAAGCATATTTTAAATATGAGACTGTTCACTTTCTTCTAAGGTTATACATGTAAAGCAATCTAAAGTTATATTTGCAATGGGCATATTTTTTACTTGGGTAGTTATGATTTTACATATTTTGTCTGAATTTTAAAATTTTGATAATATCATCCTAGTAGCTACATTGGTCCTTAAAAAAAAAAGTTCCCTTCTCACAACTCTTCTGACTCCAAATGTATATGTTTTTTCCTTACACCATCCAATTTTCCAAGTCTCTGGTGTAGGTGTGGAAAGATGCGATACCTTTCCTCACTCATAATAGGAGTCATGTCGACACTCCTAACAAAACACAGGTTAACAAGAGAAAAACATAGCCAATTTATTTGATCAAAGTTTTACATGACACAGGAGCCTTTAGAAAGATGACTCAAAGACCCAGTGAAAACTGATTTTATGCTTAGGTTCAGTGAAGAATGAACAGTCTTGTAGAAATATAATTGGACAAACAGGGTTGGCTCTGATGATAATAAACTAATGGGGGTTAACTCAGCAAGGCTGTTCAGATTTGTTTTGACCTCTCTGTGAAGCCTTCCTTTCTTCAGGATATGGGGCAGGACCCCTATAGAATGAGGGCCTGCAAGGGAGAAGGGAGAAAGTGATTTTTTTAGGTTTTATGGCTCGCTTTGGGGAAGAAGGCTTTTAGTTTCTAAGACCCATCTTGGGGAAGAGGAATTCTGGTTTCTATGACTTGCTCTGAGGGAGAAAGAGGGATAAGAGATGGGAAGGAGAAGAATAGAGAGACCTTGTTCTGAGGGCTCCTAACCTCCTTTAGTTCAAAGTACTCAACATGCCACAGTGCCATACTTTGGGGTATTGTGTTCTGAGCCCCAACACCAGATACCAACTTAATGTCCAATGATTCAATTCAATTCTAACACTACTTAGAATTAGTACAGGCCCCACAAGTTAAGGGTTCAGTTCCACAAAACTGCCCCCACTTCAGACACCAATTGCAAGTCTGGGCCTCTTTTACTTCTGATTGATCAGCTATAAACTGGGGATTGCCACAATCCCCGTTTTGGGTTTAATAATTTTCTAGAATGCTCTCAAAACTCAGGGAAACATACTGGTTTATTATAAAGGATACAAATGAAAAGCCAAATGAAGAGGTACATAGGTGAGGTCCAGAAGGGTCCCAAGTGCAGGAGCTTATGATCCCACGGATTTGGGGTACACCACCCTTCTATCATGAGGGTGTATTCACCAACCTGAAAACTCGGAGAACCTCTCAGCCTACGGGTGTTATGTCTAATCATATGATTAGTTCCTCTGGAAACCAGCCCCCATTCTCCAAGAATCACCTCATTACAGAGACTCAGGTATGGTCAAAAGGGGCTTATTATGAATAACAAAGATTCTCCTCTCAACCCTAGCACTCAGTAAATTTGAAATTTTAGGTGCTGTATTTCAGGAACCAGTGACAAAGACCAACTATGTATTTCTTATTATGTCACAATATCTGTCAGAATCTATTATTAACTCTAAATCATTTGAAGTAGGCAGAAAGCTTAATTCTACAAGCCATGATATTGTCAGAGATCAGGGAGTATCATTGATAAATTTGAAAAATACAGCAAATTCTAGTTTTGAAGAAAAAAGAGCTTTCTGTGGTTATTGTGTACTATCAAAATTAAATATGGTAAGAGTAATATAACTAGGGAAAAGTATGTAATCCTATTAATAATAAAGGAAGGGGACAATTTACATAGTTTTAAAGCCTCCTGCTCAATTTTGCCTTTAATCAATTTACATTTTTCTCCCAGGTTTTGAACTTTCACATTGTGAAGATCCTGGCATTCCCCAATTTGGATACAAGATCAGTGACCAAGGCCACTTTGCTGGTAGCACTATCATTTACGGATGCAATCCAGGCTACACTCTCCATGGAAGTAGCCTTCTTAAGTGCATGACAGGGGAAAGAAGGGCATGGGACTATCCTCTACCTTCCTGTATTGGTAGGATACGCTTTTAGATTTTCATTAATTATTTATATGAAGATGTTATCAAAATATGCTCTCTATTTTCAAGTGATTCTCTCTGTCCACATACAACTTATACCTTATATAAAGAACTGAATGTACTCATAGCTTAAATTTATCAAACAAAAATTCATTGAAACAGTTCATTTCATGATCTTATCAATGTGTATATTTTTGAGGGGATAACATGGTCTGTATGAAATCATTTTATTTCTGCCATCTTGATATAAAATTTAACTTTGTACAAAAATGTAAAATTTTAATCGTGCACATTTATTGAATTATATCATCCAGATTTGTTTTAATTTACAAAATTATAGCACATTGTGGAATCAAAGTGAATTTTAAAAAAAAGTAACCCAATATCAATGACTTCAAAGATGTTCTTTATATATATACTTTTTAAAAAATCTAAGAAAATGTGTTTGTTTTTCTTATGTGCATAACAATCAATTTCAACATGAAAAGACATGAGTCAGTGACATAAGATATACTGCCTATGTGAAGCTAGGAGGTGGAGGTGGAAGAGTAGTTAGCTATAGACAAGGGTTGATAGAGTCTTCTTTTTCTTTTTTTTTTTTTTCTTTTCTGCTCAAAAGGTCAAGTAGGTGCCAGGTTGGAATACTAGGATAACAAAAGAAAACAACTTTTAATAAAATACTAACTCTCCCCTAGGAAACAAACGCAAAGTGCTTCTTTAACCATTCTATTTCTTGATGGCATTTATGGGTGCAGAAATCCATTCTGTGTCGGGTCCATATGGATAAAATTGGCTTGAATCTTTTTTTAAACAAGTTTATTGAGCTATAACTGATATATAAAAAAATAATATTTACAATTTGATTAGTTTGAAGACCTAAACCTTTTGAGACATGTGGAAAATTTCTATCATTGTTGTTTTGTATGGTCAAAATAGGAATCATCACAAAACTTGCTAGAACACAAATAGAAAAAAATGAAATTTTAGTCATTACAGGCCTTGCAACTATTTACACAGTGTTTTTGTTGCCATGAGACCTCTGTTGGTTTATCACAATATTGATTCATGCAGAAAACAAACATGTTTTTATCTAACCAGATGCAATCATAGTTCTTTCTTTTCAGATGGCATCTGAATTTTGGATAGATCATGAGGGTAATACCTAAAATAATAATCAAACTATATTGCCAAAGGCTTAAAATTTTGGAATAAGATCAACAACCAGCCCATTGGCATTGATTGTGAGAAAAATGTACCATTGATTAATTTTCTCTGATGTTGTATTCTTTGATGTGATCATGAAATATGTTCAGAAAAGCATTAAGGGCTATAATTGCCCAAAACTATAAACTTGTAAGTATTGACTTGACATGCTGGCTTTAAGATTAAATAAAAAACAAATACATTAAAAGCATATATTTTCTATGTGTGTTGAACCAAGCTGAAGACATTCTCTATTTTCTGAAAAGATTTTGTACAAATGGAAAGACATTTAGTCTGCGATCAGAAGAAGATTTTAATTATGTTTGCAATAAATCAATGCATTTTATTTTTATAAATATCCCAAATCAAAACTTAGTGACTTGATACTACACAAGATTTCATGGGAAGGACAAATTATTGCTTTAATGGTGGATGATTAAATTTAGCAGCTGTAAACAGTTGGACACATGGTGAGTGATGCTGATGATTTCCATGATAACAGAAGATGAAATTCTATTTTAGATGGTATTCTCTATTGGCAACAAGTAATAGCTTTACCACCTGGCCTAAGATTATAATTTTCTGTGCTCATTAGCTTTAAATATCTATATGGCTATATTTTTGTCTCTGTCAAATAAGAAAGCTTTTCTCTGTTACTTAGATTATTTCTAGGTAATTATGTTTCTGAAGCTTATATATTGATCAAACAAAAAATAATTTTTGAAGCACCGTAGATGGAAAGATTTAACCTGTATCTCATCTTTAAACACAATATTTCATTTTCATCCTGCAAATATAAGTCTTCTATCAGAATATGAACTCCAATATCACAGTGTATCACACTGGCTTATTTGAGGTCAAAATACTAAGTAATATTTACAGCAAAGAAATATGGGGAAAAAGAGCTATATTTAAATTCAAGATGCCATATTGTACATAAAACTCCAATTAACTAAGAATTAATCTAGAGGAATAAAGTATGAATTCTGTTCTCAAAATACATGTAATGTCAATAATAGTGATAAATTATAAAGGATGGAAAATGAATTAATATAGTTATATAGTTGTAGGTTGTCCAACAAGATTTTTGTTAAAAAAATGAAAAATCATAATAAGTAATGGTGACATCTTATATACTAATATTTTTCTTACTTCTAAACTTCTAGATTTTTCTTATAAATTAGATGAAATTAAGGTTGTTATACAAAATGATATCCCCTTAGTCCTCTATGGGTGTATCAGTCAAGGTTCTCCAGGGATATAGAAACAATAGAATATCTCTAGTTATCTATCTCTACCCACTTCTATATCTATCTAAAGATATTTATTTATTTTAAGAAATTGATTCATGCAATTGTAGGGGCTAGTAAGTCCAAAATCCATAGGTCAGGTCAACAGGTTAGAAACTGAGACAGGAGTTAATGTTGTAGTTTTAAGGAAGAATTTATTTTTTTCCTAGAAAATTAGATTTTGCTCTTAAGGTCTTCCACCTGATTGCAGGAGGCCTACCCACATTTTTGGGGGTAATCTTCTTTACTTGAAGTCAATCTTCTTTACTTAAATCACACTGAGATCACTATTTGAACAACATATGGGGTACCATCACTTAACCATATTGACACATAAAGCTAATCATCACAATGTAGTACAATATAATATCTAAACTCTTTGAAACAAATTTACATATATGCAGCCTATAAATTTCATACATTATGTTCTAGTGTTATCAGGTCTCTTCTAAATGCTCAAACTTTCCATCTTTGACCTTCTTTGATCTAATAATAATAATACGAAACAAAAAGTTTAATTCAGTCATTGGATCTAAGATAGTATGAAAGTTACCAGAATCAAAATGGAGTCACTCGTGTTAAAACCTATTACAAACAGAGCTAGCGAAGGCCTTGGAGGAAGAGTTCTCATGCACAGTGCCTGATAACGAGAATTATCACAAAAGACTCAAATGTACAATGCATTAGACATTGTTTTCCTTTTTTCCAGGGTTTAGAGATGCAGCAATAATACTAATTAGAATACTTAGTTTCTCTCTTCTCCAATACAGAGAGTTCTTTCTAGATTGTCTGCTTATAGAAGATTCCAGACATCCCAACAGTGTTAAATATTATTGAAATGGAGAGGGAATCCCCCCAAAATAAAATTTTAATTATATTGTATGACAATATTTATATTTTTAATTCAATAAATTTTATAAAAATTGGAGACCACATTAAATCAAAACAAACTAGATTTAACTAAAGTAAGAAATCTAATAAAAAATGTAACTTTGACTTTTGAGAGATTAAAAGGGAAAGAGTAGAATGATTTAAAGGGGAATAAAAGGACAATGAAATTTAGAAGGCCTGAGGGACTGCAGGAAAGATTAGTTTTCCTCAGAGGTTGGGTAGCTAGACGATGAATTATTCAGCCTGTGATTTGCTACCAGTGAGCAACTTGCCATCTGCTTTCCTTGTAAAATTATCATTATTTAACAACACATCTTAAAATGTTTGGAAGCCTATCTCAGACATTTTGAGTGTGTCCTTTTTTAATTCCCCAATTAGGTTTGTTTTATTATCTTTTATGTGATCTAACTAGAGACTCTACTATAATCATCTAATATATTCTTCTTTCAATAAATACTTTAATCTGAAAATATTTCTATAAGTATATATTTTCAAGGAGGAAAATATCAATCTTTTTCTCCTTAATACAAAAAATATATACTCTTGGAAAATCTGTAGATTGTTTTGAAAGATTGACATTAAATTTTGACTTATATTTTTATCACTTTTTATTAGCTGAATGTGGAGGTCGTTTTAAGGGAGAATCATCAGGAAGAATCCTATCTCCTGGCTATCCTTTTCCCTATGACAACAATCTGCGTTGCATGTGGATGATTGAGGTAGATCCAGGAAACATTGTCAGGCAAGTGGATTTCATTTTCTCAAAATTACTAGGAAATCTGAATTACCTCATCAGCCCCTATATGAAATCAATATCAAGATTTTTCCTTATTTTTAATGTTGGCAAGGGAAAATTTGGTTTTCATGTGCTTAAAATATGAGAAAAGGTATTTATTAGCAGGATTTATTGATTTATGGGCAGCAGTAACCTCTGTAATCCCTCAGAAGGAAGCTTTTTATAGTTATAGGAAGACAAAGAGATTGAGAATTTTTCTTGCTTCTTGTGAACGTTGTTCTTTCAATTCTTGATGATTCAAGATGCTGAATCTACCATTTGGTAAATATACCAAGTTGTGGAGGACACTGTCAGAAGTGCACACGAAATAAGAATAGAATGGGACTATTAAATATCATTTTCTGTCTCCCTTCACCTTAGCCACGTTTCTGAAGCATCTGCTCTCTGACCCTTTAATTGTGTTAAATTCTCCTTTACTGCAGAGTTTAGTTAGGTGGGTCACAAGTCTTCACATTGTTGCCCCTTACCTGAATAAAAATGATCATTTCCTAAATCAATATCTGGTTTCCAAGATCTGTCATGGGCTCTCAGTCCAAGTTTTACTATTATAGCTTTAATGTATAAGCTAGTTAGAGTGTTATCACTCACAAACAATAACTTAAAACTTAGGAATCGCTGCTTTATATAAATGTGGTTTCAGACAGGCTTCTAGGGGGTATACTCCCATGCACTGATGGATGCAGTATGAGCTGGTACATCAGTTTTGCAAGGCAGTGTGCAGAATTCAAAATAGGCTACACTAAATCCATCCTCAGCTTAGTTTTTCTTTAGTTTAAATCATACATTGTTTTATTTAAATATTAGAATCACTAATCTTGAAAATACTAAATTTTACAAGATTCTGGGATTTTTTTAAATTAAAGAACCATATTTGATATTAAATTGCAACCCAATTTTAAAGCTCTGAATTCACGTAGCAAACATAAACACTGTATACAGAATTGAACATATTGGTATAATCAGATTTCTAATTTTTGCACTGGGCATAAAAAGCACCAGATGCTAATTTTGCCTAGATTAAACATAAAGAAGAATGGATTTAACATGAAAGAGTGATAAAAGTAGGTACTGTGGAGTCACATAAATTGAGTTCAATTTATGACTCTGCCACCCTTTGGACAATTATTTAATCTATCTAAATGCCATTTGCTGCATTTGTAAAATTGAGATAAAAACTGTTCCTACATCATTGGGTTATTATAAAAATTAAACGAATAAAGTATATGTAAAGCATTTTGCACAGTGCCTGGCATGTGGAAGACCCTCTGTAAATGTCACTTGCTGTTGCCACAGTTAAAATTCATGAACGCCGAAAAGAATATATAGTTGAAGTTTCTGTAATTTGAAAAGGTGATGTAATAGTGTATTTAATCCTATTCTAAAGAAATAAATTATGCGGCTCAAGAAAAAATCATTAACATTCTGCATGCTGTATACAGAGTTCATTTTTTAATCTCATAGCAAAAAAAATAAATAGTAAAATCCACAATTCATATTTATTCTATTTTTCATTTAAAACTGAATCGTTGTTTAAAATAATCAGTGATATATGGTTCTTTCACAGCCTGCAGTTTCTTGCATTTGATACGGAAGCATCACATGATATACTCCGAGTTTGGGATGGTCCACCAGAAAATGAAATGCTCTTAAAGGAAATTAGTGGATCTCTTATTCCTGAAGGAATCCATAGCACCCTCAACATAGTAACCATCCAGTTTGACACGGATTTTTATATTAGCAAATCTGGATTTGCAATTCAGTTTTCAAGTGAGTTTTTTTTTTAATTTCTTAAATGCAAAATAGGAAGGCTAACATTTAAATAGTACTGTTAATTTTACGACCCAAAATTTTAATTTTATTTAATAATTTTAAATATTCTTATTCCTGGTCTCCCTATTCTTCTGTAGTTAAGGTAAAATTGGAAAAAAGAAATACAATTCATTTTGAATATTAATTGTAGGGGCCTTCTCTCTAATTGTCAAGCCAATTATTCTTTTTTTTTTTTTTTTTTTTTTTGGGACAGTGTCTCACTCTGTTTCCCTGGCTAGAGTGAGTGCCGTGGCGTCAGCCTAGCTCACAGCAATCTCGAACTCCTGGGCTCAAGCAATCCTACTGCCTCAGCCTCCTGAGTAGCTGAGACTACAGGCATGCACCACCATGCCCGGCTAATTTTTTCTATATATTTTTAGTTGTCCAGATAATTTCTTTCTATTTTTTTAGTAGAAACGGGGTCTCGCTCTTGCTCAGGCTGGTCTTGAACTCCTGAGCTCAACAATCCGCCCGCCTCTGCCTCCCGGAGTGCTAGGATTACAGGCGTGAGCCTCCGTGCCCGGCCTCAATTATTCTTAAAATAAAGAATAAAGTGTTAAAATAATTCAGCTAATAAAATAATTATATCACAAAAGCTTATAATCTGGACATACCATAAAACTGTATGTTTTAAAATGTGAAGTTTTTATTAGATAAGAAAATGAATACTTGCCATTACAAAAAATGCAACCCTACATTTTTACTAATTTTATTTTTCTTCTTTAAGGATCTTAATTTTATATTCACAGATATCTTGACAAAATATTTCAAACTACTTTAAAATTAAAGATTTCTAATAACAATGAATTGCCATTCATTGTAAGTAATTACCAGTGTCCTGGGTTTTTTCTCCTTTTTTCTTTTTATGGCACTGCTAAGTGGCTAAATACATGTTGTTATGTAAAAGGGATTTTAGTTTAGTGGTTGGATAAAATGAATGAAAACTTAAAAATTTTAAATGCTATTTTTACTTTTATTGCCAATGCACATTTTTTTTGAGAAAATTATCTAATGGATCTTCTATTTATATAGTCTTAAAAGTTCTATTAACAGAAACCTGTCAAGATTTCCAAGATCATCTATGAAAAGAGAAAAAATCAGTACTATTCAAATGTGCCTGTATTAAAGTCCTGGCTCCTTACTAACTATTGACTTTGGGCACCTTACTTCATCACCCAGGGCAGAGTTTTCTAATTGACACAGAAATAACAATACTCATCTCATAAAGAGATTATTAGATGTAACACAATCAGATGTGCACAGCATTTAGTACTGAATATACAGTTGGTGCCTAGTAAACTATTATTTTACATAAATAAATGTAAAATTGAAATGCTTTGAAAATAATAAAAATAATGAAAAAAAGCATGAAGAGCTTTTAAAATGAGTGTCAAAAAAATATACTGTTTTAAGCAAACAAATCAGTCAATACGGGTAAACAATTGACTTTGCAGACTTTCTCATCATGGAACACAGTTGTTTGACACACTTCACTGTCACAAATGAAATGTTTTGTATTATATAAACCAAGCTCGTACAAAAGAAAAGCATAAGTTGGAAAGTCAATATTTGTAAATTTGAACTTTAATTATATCTTTTGAGGAAAAAAAAAAAGAAATGAAAAAAGAAAATGATCATATAATTGGTGAACCTAAATGACTCCTAATAATGGCTTCCAAATAAATACACTGAGATTCAAAAAGTCTGTTAATTTGTTCAAGGTCATACTACTAGCAGACATCTGGAGCTGTGACTCAAACTCACGTGTCTAAAAGGAGATTAATATCATGCTTAGTACACAGTAAATGCTTAGCAGTTACTATTATTATGCTGTCATTATTCTAGATGTATGTGTTAAATGATAGAGGAAATGGAAAGCTTCCACTTATATATTATTAGTTGCAATGAAGTTCTATATCTTAATCAGCTTGCCTTTCTGATTATGATCCCAAGCACCACATCAAAGGTCACGCTCTCAAAAAGCAGGTGATATATATGAGTGAAGCAGCGGGAAGGAATGAAGGAAAGCTGGAGCAAATGCATGTCCGTTTGAAAGGGACAGTTGCCCCTTTCAGTTCTAGCCATTTTGCCCTGTAGGAAGACAGGTAAATATTAAAGAGGAACTTGAAATAAGGAATTTTATACAAAGTCATTTAATTTTCTAAGTAAACAAGTAGTAGTAAAGAGAAAGTAAATGGATTATAGGACAATAAGCCAGTACTGTGGGTCAAATTTGGCTTGCAGAGTTTGCCAATTCAGTGCCTTACCTAAATTCCTCTTACCTACATAAATCTATTTTATCCTACTCATTCATTCATTCATTCATTCACTCACTCATTCAGTTTAAGAGAGTCAATTAAGGACCAGACATAAGAATATTTATCTCCAATTAATTCTCAAATGCATCTTCTCTTTCACTCAGACAAATCTTAATTTCATAGACACACACACACATACACACACACACACACACACACACACACACACCCTGCTGCTTTCTATCACCAACTTTTTTCACTTTAAATGTTTTTCTGCTCCCTTGTACTTAAATTCTGCTCATTCTTCTTGACTCAATGCCAAGAATTCCCTTTAGTAAAACATTTGACTATCCCAGCCCATACTCTTTTCACTAGCTGTATTTTTGTTTCCACATAAAGATCAGAATAAATGATTTAGCAGTTCATTGTTCTTAGGGGTTTTTATTATGTGATCTTTGGTTCTCCAAATATATCGTTAGTACTTGAAATGTCTATATAGAACAAAGATTTTGTTTAGGGTAATCATATAATTTTCTGTCCAAACCTAAGATATTTTTGAGAGTAAAAGAGGACACTATTATTAATAAAAAATTAAGCTCAGGATACGCACAAACCAGGACAGTCTTAGACAATCGGGAAGTATTGTCATTTAATTGTCAGACTTTTATCTGGGCCACCTTCTCCTCTTCCCCCACCACAATTCCCATTCCTCTGTTGAGCAAATAAATGTTTCTTATTGAAAGTCAAAAAAGCCAATTAAAAAAAATGAGTCAGGCAATTGTGGCATAACAATTTTCACAAATGAATGTAACAGATGAAACGTATTTCACTAAACTTGGTGCAAAGTGAATTTAACTGAAATGTAGGTCACATACCAACTTTATAATCATCAGCAAGCCACCATCAGCACCCTCATGACTTTTGTTTCATGATCTCTTTATTCTTTGTAGAGTCTGTTGCTTTGCTTCTCGGTTATAGTCTGCAAGACACTTTTGCCTAATCAGAGCTACTTAAGTCTGGCATCGCCACTTCATGCTGTCCTATGTGCTGTCCTTGCTTCTCAGCAGTCGGTTTCTATCTCCCCTGCTTAAATTCGTAATCTGCCTGTCTCATTCCACTTTAGTTCCACAGGGAGGACATCGTTGGGTATCATGCTGTCATTTGTCCACAGAATAGTTCATTTTGACAGAGCATTTTCTATGCTCTTCACTCTTTGACCTCTGTTAAAAATCTGCCCCTGCTGGGTAATAGGAAATACTCAGACCTACAGCTTGTATTGTTGAAAATTCTCAAGGAAATGGATCCTTTAGCCATGAGAGGTTGAAGTCCCCCAGCTTTAAAAGACTGCATGTTGCTCTTGGCTTTGTTCTCATCATTATTGCTCCCTGCACCGCTGTAACAGTCAACTAGCCACTGACTTCATTATCCTTCTAGCCAAACTTTTATCCGCATTTCTACATGACTAATCTTTCTGAAATACAAATCGGACATTACTTCTCTGCTTAAAAGTTTTTAATGGGCACACAGATCTAAACTCAAAACTTTGATATTATATTCAAAGCCCCCACAATTTGTCCCCAACCTACCTGTCAGCTTCATTCCTAACTATTCATTTATATACACTCAACTGTCTAATTACATTGTCCTGAAAGGACAATATCCTTTCACATTTCAGTTTCTTTTTTGTACTCTCTTCCATATTCCTGGAACACTTATGCCCACATTCAAAATCTATAACTCCTTAGTCATTTTCCCAGGCCCAGGTCAAATGATACTTCTAGTAATGATGAACTCCTAGGCAACATTACTCACTTCCACTTTTGCACTACTCTGGCACTAAGTGCACATTATGCTAATATTAGAACTGGCATATGTCCCAGTTTGCTCAGGACAGTCCTTGTTTATGCCTATTGTCCTGCCATCCTAACTGGTTTGGCATTTAGCCCATATGTTTCATTTTTAATGAATTATCATTATTAATAGTTCTATTAAAATAAGCCACAGCTCATTTGTTAGATCTCTACTTTGTGTTTGATTTTATCTGGTAGAATGTGACGTATGTTTATAGTGCTCAGAGTAATTATAACACATGGTTAAATCTGAAAGACAAATACTGATAATTCGTATCTATTTCTCAACCTTTTCCAGATGCCAGGTAATTCACACTTCACTTTCAAAGATGGTATGTTGCATATACAGATAAAATGAAATATTCTCAGCTATGAACACCTAACCCATTCTGATATTGGATGGTGGTGGGAGAAGTAATTAACGCTGTTGCCCTGACAGTTATTTTGTATAACAGTCAATTATGCTACAGGCTTTACTGTGGTTTGAAGGATACATGAAGCTGCCAGGCCATAAATTGGCAGGATTAGTGGAAAATATGAAAAACGTGTGTTCTTGAAGTAAGTGCAGAAATAGAGGCTGAGAGATTGAGCTAAATTCTGAATACTCTTGCCATGATCATATATGCTATTTATTTTATAGTATAAATTTGAAGTTGATTATTTTATCATAAAATAGTTTTATATTATTTTACAATAAACCTTTATGGCAGCAATGAGATTTTAAATAGTGCATGTTTAATGAAAAAGAATGTACTGAATATACGTTTCTTAAGACAGCTGATATCCAGCAAGATATCCAAAAGGAAGTTCAGTTCACCTGAAGGAGGCTATAAAAAGTGCCTAAGCAGAGAACAGCAAGGATGCTGACAAACTCGTCCTTGCAAAAATTGAAATTAAACTCAAAAAGAGAGCAAAGACCTAGATTAATTCTTTAAATTGCTATTTGTGAATCAAAGTATATTGAGAAACATATTTTAAAAAATTATTAATTTTAATTAATATAAGTAAATAATAGTTGTATGTATTTATAGGGCACATGCAATGCTTTGATATAGGCATACTATGTGTCATCATCAAATGAGGGTAATTGGGGTATCTGTCACTTGAAACATTTATCATTTCTTTGTGTTACGAATTGGAATGTTCCAATTCCACTCTTTCAGTAATTTAGTGATTTTAGTAATTTTAAAGTATACAATAACTTATTGTTGACTATAAGGTAGTGACGAAGGGGAGAGAAACACAGTTTTTAAAAAGCAGTGAATGCTACATGATCCCATTTCAATAAAACATATTTAGATAAGTGCTAAACATTTTTTAGAGGAGAAATCATGTGCTGATTGCTTATTTTTCTATGCAGCCAGAAATTAGTGGAATATTGAATTCAATGAGATGTTATTGCCTTGTGTATCATGTTAACATTTTATAGGCTAGCGAAAAAGGCAGTTTTATGCTAAAAACAAATGGTGATTTGAAGCCATGATAATGCATTAAATATATCATCATGATTTTAAAGTACCTGTTGCATTAAATGTGCTAATTATTTTAAAGTATCTTTTTTTAACAACTATGTTCTTGTTATTTCAATTTTATTTTATTGTGGTAAGAAAAGTTAATGTGAGATCTACCTTTTTAACAAACTTTTAGAGTACATTATTCTTGACTACAGGTACAATGTTGTATAGCAGTTCTAAAGCTTATGTATCTTGTTTAACTGAAACATTATGTCAGTTGATTAGTAATTCCCATTTTCCCTCCCCTCAGACTCTGACAAAAATCATTTCACCTTTTCATTCTATGAATTTGATTATCTTAGATATCTCATACAAGTACAATCATGCAGTATTTGTCTTTCTGTGACTGGCTTATTTCATTTAGCGTAATGTCCTCAAGGTTCACCCATGTTGCCTCACATTGCAGAAACCTTTTTTTGTGTTGTGCATATATACCAGTTTTTATCTATTTATGGACAAGTAAATTCTTTTCACACCTCGGTTATTGTGAATAATGGTGCAATGACTATGGGAAAGCTAATATTTCTTTGAGATCTTCATTTCGATACTTTTGGATAAATACGCAGAAGTGGGATTGCTGGATCATGTTGTAGTGGTATTGTTAATTTTTTAAGAGCTTTTCCACTGTTTTCCATAGTGGCTGCACCATTTTGCATTCCCACAAACTGTGTGCAAAAGTTTCAGTTTCCCCATGTTCTCACCAACACTTGTTGTCTTTTGTTGTTTTGATAATAACCACCCTGACAGGTAGGAAGTAATACCTTTCCGTGGTTTTAATTTGCATTTCCTTGATGACTGGTGACATAAACCATTTTTTTTTATACCTGTTGGTTATTTGTATGCCTTCATTGAAGAAATGTTTATTCAAGTCCTTAAGCCATTTTTTTAATCAGGTTGTTAGTCATTTGCTACAGAGCTGTAGAGGTTCTCTCTCTATATTGAATATTAACCCCTTATCAGATATATAGTTTGAAAACACTTTCTCCCATTCCATGGATTGCCATTTCACTTTGTTGATTGTTTTGTTTTTTTTTTTTTACTGTACAGAAGCTTTGAAGTTGGATGTATTCCCATGTGTTTATTTTTTTGTTGTTGTTGCCTATGATTTTGGCATCAGATTCATGAAATCATTGCCAAGACCAATGTCATGAATTATTTCCCTATGTTTTCTTCTAGGAATTTTTCAATTTCAGGTCTTATATTTAACTTTTTAATCCATTTTAAGTTGATTTTTGTGTATGGTGTAAGATAAAGGTCCAATTTCCTTCTTTTGCATGTGGATATACAGTTTTCTGAATGCTGTTTGCTAAAGAGAATATTCCTTCCTCATTAAGTCTTTCTGTCATCCTTCTGGAAAATCAGTTGACTATGTCTGCTTGGATTTATTTCTACTTTTTCTATTCTGTTCCATTGTTCTAAATGGCCTCTCTTTATGCCAGTACCATACAGTTGTGATTAGGGTATCTTTGTTATATATATTTGAAATCAGGAATTCTGATGCCTCCAACTTTTTTTTCTTTTGTAACATTGATTTGGCTATTCAGGTTATTAGTGGTATCACATAAATCATAGAATTTTTTTCTCTATTTCTTTAAAAAAAGATGCCATTAGTGTTTTGATAGGAATTGCATAAAATCTATAGATCATTTTGGATAGTGTAGACATTTTTACAATCCATGAATGGAAGTTGTTTTTCTATTTTTTGATATTTTCAATTTCTTTCAATTGTTTTGTAGTTTTCAGTATATGTCTTTTACCTCCTTAGCTAAGTTATTCGTAAGTATCTTATTCTTTTATGCTATCATAGTGGGATTGCTTTCCCAATATTCTTTTCATATAGTTGAATGTTAGCATATAGAAACACAATTGACTTTGAATGCTGATTTTGTATCTCGTAATTTTACTGAATTTTCTAACAAGTTTTTTTTTTCTTTTTTTGATAAAATCTCAAACACGGACAGTTTTACTTCTTCCTTTCCAGTTTGGATGCATCTTCCTTTTTTTTTATTGCCTTAGTTGCCCTAGTGAGGACTTCCAATACTATGCTGAATAGGAGTGGGAAGTGGGCATCTTTGCCTTATTGCTGATCCAGGAGGAAAAGTTCTGATTTTGCCATAGAGTATGATGTTAGCTACAGGCTTTTGATATATGGCCTTTATTATGTAAAAGTACTATCCTTCTATTTCTAGTTTATTGAGTTTTTTTTTTAATCATGAAAGGGTGTTGAATTTTGTCAAATGATTTTTCTGCATCTATTGAAATGATCATGTAATTTTAATCCTTCATTCTATTCATGTGGTATATCACAATAATTGATTTGTATGTTGAACTATTTTTGCATCCCAGAAATAAATCCCACTTGGTCATTGTCTGTGATCATTTTAATGTGCTGTTGGATTAGGTTTGCTAGTATTTTGTTAAGGATTTTTGCATATATATTCATCAGGGATATTGACCTATACTATTCTTTTCTAACAGTGTCTTTGTATGGCATTAATATCAGGGAATGCGGCCTTTATAAAGGAGTTTGGAAATGTTCCTTTTTTTTTTAATGTTTTGGAAGAGTTTGAGAGGAATTGGCATTAATTCTTCCTTAAATGTTTTGTAGAATTCACTAGTAAAGTCATCTGGTCGTGGGCTTTTATTAATTGGGAGATTTTAAAATACTGATTCAATCTCCATACTAGTTATAAGTCTGTTCAGGCTTTCTGTTTGTCATAATTTAGTCTAGATAGGTTGTATATTTCTATAAATTTATCCATTGTTTCTGTGTTACACAGTTTGTAACCAGACAATTGTTCCATGTAGTCTCTGTGTTCCTTTTTATTTCTGTGACATTATTGTAGTATCTTTCATTATCCCTTTCATTTTCTGATTTTATTTGAGTATTCCCTTTTTTTCTTAGACTAGCTAAGAGTTTCTTAATTTGTTGATTTTTTTAAAACAATTATAGTTTCATTTATTTTTTAAAATTATTTTTATACTTTCTAATTTGTTTATTTCTGCTCTAACCTTGGTTATTTCCTTCCTACGGCTAACTTTGAGCTTATTTTGTTCTTCGTTTTCTAATTCCTTGAGGTATAAAGTTAGATTATTTGATATCTTTCTTTTTCATGTATTTATCACTATTCATACTATCTCTCATAGTATTGCTTTTCCTACATCTCATAAATTTTTGGCATATTGTGTTCTCATTTTGTTTGTCTTCAGGTATTTTCTAATTTTGTTTTTTTTATCAATATATTATAATTATACATATTTATGGGATACATGGGTATTTTTATACATGCATAGACTGTGCAATGACCAAATAAGGATAATTGGAATATCTATCCTCAAACATTTATCATTTATTTGTGTTGGAAACATTCCAAATATTCTCTTCTAGCTATTTTGAAAAACACAATTAATTCTTGTTAATTATAGTCGCTCTACCATTCTATTGAACATTAGAATATACTCCTTCTATCTAACTATATTTTTGTACCTGTAATCCAAACCCTTTTTATTACTCTCCCCCGCTACCACTTCTGATTTCTGGTAACCACCATTCTAGTCACTACTTCCATGAGATCAGTGTATGTACTTGGCACCTTTGTTGAATATGAGTTGACTGTAAATGTGTAGATTTATTTCTGGATTCTCTATTCTGTTCCATTGTTCTTTGTGTCTCTTTTTATGCCAGTTACCATGCTCTTTTGGTAACTGTATCTTATTAGTGTATTTTAAAGTCAGATAGTGTGATACCTCCACCTTTGTTCTTTTTATTCAAGATTGCTTTCACTGTTGGGGGTCTTTTGTGTTTCCATATAAATTTCAGGATTATTTTTTCTATTTCTGTACAGAATGTCATTGGTACTTTGTGAGGGATTGGTTTGAATCTGGAGGTCACTTTGAGTAGTATAAGCATTTAAAAATATTAATTCTTTCAATCCATAAACATAAAATATATTTCTATTTTTTGGTGTCCACTTCTATTTTTTATCAGCATTTTATAATTTTCATTGTAGAGATATTTACTTCCTTAGTTAAATGTATTCCTAGATATTTTATATGTTTTATAGTTGTTGTAAATGGGGTTCCTTTCTTATATTTTTCTCTGATAGTTCACTGTGGGTATATAAAAATACTACTGATTTTGATGGTGATTTTGTATCCCATAACTGTACCAAATTTGTTTATAAGTTCTAGCAGTTTTTTGGTGAAGTTTTAAGGATTTTCTAAATACAAGGTCATATCATCTACAAACAAGGATAATTTGATTCCTTTCTTTCCAATTTGGATGCCATTTATTTCTTTCTCTTGTCTAATGGGTCTGGCTAAGACTTTCAGTACTATACTGAGTAAAGGTGGTGAAAGTGAGGGCATTCTTGTCTTGTTCCAGATCTTAGAAGAAAGGCTTTCAATTTTCCCCCATTTAGTATGATGTTAACTGTGGGTTTGTCATATATGGCCTTTATTGTTTTGAGATATGTTTTTCCTATCCCCAGTTTGTTGAAAGTTTTTATCATGAAGGGCTGTTGAATTTTACTGAATGTTTTTTTTTCAGTATTTATCTATTGAAATGATCATATGATTTTTGTCCTTGATTCTGTTAAGGCGATGCATTATGTATATTGATTTGCACATGTTGAACCACCGATGCATCCCTGGAATGAATCCCACTTGATCATGCTCAATCATCTTTTTAATGTGCTATTGAATTTGGTTTGCTAGCATTTTTTAAAATTTTTATTTTTAATTATATCGGGGACATAACAGTTGTAGAGATTTGTAGGGTACATGTAATATTTTGATATGGGCATACAATGTGAATTATTCAAATCAGGATAATTGGGGTATCCATCGCCTCAGACATTTATCATTTCTTTGTGTTAGGAACATTCCAATTCCACTCTCTTAAGTTATTTTAAAGTATGCATTAACTTATTGTTGAGTAGAGTCATTTTGTTGTGTAGATTTGCCAGCATTTTCTTGAGAATCTTTGCATCTTTGTTCATTAGGCATATTGGCCTATAGTTTTTGTTTTGTTTTGTTTTGTTTTGCTGTGTCCTTTTTTGGTTTTGGTATCAGGGTAAAGCTGGCCTCATTGAATGAGTTTGGAAATATTCCCTCCTCTTCAATGTTTTGGAATGGTTTAAGTAGAAGACTTTAAATGTTTAGTAGAATTTAGCAGTGAATCCATCAGGCCCTGGACTTTTCTCTGATG
>CAUYSK010127808.1:0-25013 GCA_963575035.1 Avahi laniger
CCCCGTCTCTACCAAAAATAGAAAGAAATTAATTGGACAGCTAAAAACATATAGAAAAAAGTAGCTGGGCATGGTGGCGCATGCCTGTAGTCCCAGCTACTCGGGAGGCTGAGGCAGGAGGATCACTTGAGCCCAGGAATCTGAGGTTGCTGTGAGCTAGGCTGACGCCATGGCACTCACTCTAGCCCGGGCAACACAGTGAGACTCTGTCTCAAAAAAAAAAAAAAAAAAAAAAATTTGCTCTCTGCCTGCAGCCTGGATACTCTCTCCAGGCAGGAGACACTTGCAGGGATTACCTTATTTCCAATCTCTCTACGATCACTGTTCTTTGTTGCCCGAGTACAATGTTTTGAGAACTGCTGGTTCATATATTTTTCCCATTTTTTTAGGTGGGAGAATAAATCCTGTCCCTGTCATTTCATCTTGATCGGAAGTGAAATTGAAAGTACATTTTTAGAATAGCCATTCCATTTATTCTGCCTTTTTTCTATCTACAAAAACAATTTGTCCTTCAGGTCCAGCTATAATATCAGTTTCTTTGAACAAGACTTTCTTGACATTCTCCTATTTCCTGACAAATTCTATTACAGTATTTATCACAGTATATTCTAATTATTTGGTTATATGTCTATCTCCTCTAACAGGGCAGAGACGTTCATATATTTCATTGCATTGCCAATGCCTAGAAGAGTACCTAATACATAGTAGGTCTTCAACAAATACTTTCTGAAGTTCAGTGAGCTGTTTTTGATTCTTCTTAAGAAGATGCTCATAGTCTGGCCACCCATTCATCTAAATCCAGAGTATCAGCCTTCCCTTCAGCATTGCAGGATTCTAGGAAAGTGTTGGGCTCTGCCACTGTCTTCCTTCTCCCACTCCCAAATCTATTATAATTGTTCGTGGTCACTCGAAAAAATAATAATCCATAGTAACAGTAAGAGCAGCATGGCAGATAGATTGCTGGTGGTGGCTGTGAAGCAGAACGAAATCATATCTCTTAGGAGTTCTCATTATTGTAAAAATTGAATTCTAAAAATTCTAAATTCTAAAAATATAGACCAGGAGGCAGGAGGCCTGATGTGCAGTCTGCTCTGTCACCTGCCAGCTGTGCAAACCAGGGCTGTTAACAATCTCCTAAAGTCATTTTCTCATTTATAAATGGGGATGATAATAATACAGGTTTTCAATCTCTTGTCTGCAATTTCGAAATCCTAAAAGCTGTGAAAACCAAATGCTTTTTCATAACTCATTTGGCATCAAAATCTGACCTGTATAGAATGAACTAATGTGAAGCTCTTTAAAACTGTTATTGATCCCATTATGATCACTCTGACTTGCCTGGTATATTGTATAATGTATGGTAAAGGCACCAATTTATCTTTCTAAAAACTGAAAAGTTTTGAGTTCCAAAATCTGGCCCCAGTTAGATAGAACGAACCATATTTGATAGCACAACAAAGTGACTATAATCAACAATAAGTTAGAGTATACTTTAAAATAACTGAAAGAGTGAAATTAGAATGTTCCTAATGCAAAGAAATGATAAATGCCTGACATGATGGATACTTCAATTACTCTGATTTGATTAATTCACATTGCATGCCTGTGTTAAAACATCACACGTATCCTATAAAGATATACAACTATTATGTACCCATAATAATTAAAAATTAAAAAAAAACTAAAAACAACAACAAAATCTGGCCCCAATATACACACCTTAATGGAACATGCACTCAGGGCAAGCATTTCCTAAAAGGGACTGTGGGTCTCCTCCCACCTCATGGGGTGGTTGTAGGTAGAGTAATAACATGAATGAAAGCTGTTATCACAGTGCCCGGATGCATTAAGCCCTCAGTGGATGTAACTTATTTTTTAATTTTAATTCATTTTACACAAAAATAAAAGCATTTTCTCAGTCCTTCTGGAAGGGCACAAACCTCCAGCACACTCTTCCAAACAATGTGTTTAAGTTTTCTATTTTTTCTCTTCTTTTTCTTTTTCTCACATTTTCTTACCCTCTCTTCCTCTCCTAATATCCTATAATTTGAATCTCTTTGAGAATGTGATGAAAGATATGAATCTTCTTCCCAGAAAATTGCTCCTTAACACATACACACGTACTTTTAGGGAAATCACAAATTCCCCCAAGTTCGTTAGAGGATCCTACATTGTGGAGTTCATCTTTTTGGAATTAAGTAATATCCTATGTGTAAGAAAAATACCAATCACATTGTATATTAATGTTTACCAATACATTAAAATTATTTTAAAAATTATTTTTATACTATAAAAATCTATGCAATATTTTTAAAGATTTGGGGAAACCGGAAATACTATGAAGATAAATAAAAAGAACAAGTGACTATCCTGAATAACTTAGGCAGGTGAACAAACCAAAGAACTTCTTATGGGTATTACCAGTTCTATTTTTCCAGGATTCTGTTCTTGTCAACAACTTAAATTCATGTAGTATATGTAGCTTATAAAGTGCTTTCACATATATTATCTTTATAAATCCTCATAAGCCTCTCGAGAGATAGGAAAGACAGATATTATCTTCATTTTACAGATAAAAAATGTAATTTCAGAGAAGCCAAATGACTTTTATCTGCAGTTACATAACTGGATCTCCAAATGTCTAATCCAGTGATTCTACCACCTTATTTCATTGGCTCTTATGAAGATTATTCCCACAAATAACCTCCCCATTCCAACTGTTCATTTGTACTCTAAATCAGCAGTCCCCAACCTTTTTGGCACCGAGATTGTTTTCGTGGAAGACAATTTTTCCGTGGATGGGGGAGTGGGGAAGGCAGGATGGTTTGGGGATGATTCAAGCGCATCACATTTATTTATTTATTTATTTTGAGACACAGTCTCACTCTCTTGCCTGGGCTAGAGTGCCGTGGCGTCAGCCTAGCTCACAGCAACCTCAAACTCCTGGGCTCAAGCGATCCTCCTGCCTCAGCCTTCCCAGGTAGCTGGGACTACAGGCACACGCCACCGTGTCTGGCTAATTTTTTCTATTTTTAGTTGTTCAGCTAATTTCTTTCTATTTATAGTAGAGACGGGGTCTCACTCTTGCTCAGGCTGGTCTCGAACTCCTGAGCTCAATCAATCCTCCCGCCTCGGCCTCCCAGAGTGCTAGGATTACAGGCATGAGTCACCTTGCCTGGCCATGTCACATTTATTGTGCACTTTATTTCTATTATTATTATATCGTAATATAAAATGAAATAATTATACAACTCACCATAGGTTGGAGACCCCTGCTTTAAACCATATTTGCATTTGACTTATGTATATTTATTATATTATATATATTCATATTCTATTTTTCTGACATACTATAAGATGGTGGCTGTGACCCCTGCTCTCCTCTCCTACATTTTCTATTGACTTCCATTTTAGCGCATCTAGGTTACACAACATGCCCGTGTAAGTCAACAGATATTGCTGTAAAAATCAAGGATGAGAATGCCATATTATTCTCAAGTTTGTTAGCTTGAAAGGACAATGTAGTATATAATTTTAGCAGGGACCTTGTGGTTTTCCCATATATTGGAATTCAAATAAGTCATGATGCAATGGAAATATTAATTTATA
Source organism: Avahi laniger (assembly GCA_963575035.1). Classification (NCBI taxonomy): domain Eukaryota; kingdom Metazoa; phylum Chordata; class Mammalia; order Primates; family Indriidae; genus Avahi; species Avahi laniger. The sequence continues at coordinate 3,610 of CAUYSK010127808.1, forward strand.
TTTAATGAGTATGTGATGATCAATAAGTAGCAAAGTTGCACTCAAAATGCACTGATTATTCCTAAGAGTAGCTTAAGGGCATTTTTTTAAAATCACATATACTTTTACCTGTAGAAAGCCCAGAAGAAATCAAATGCCAGGTCAAAGTTTCATTCATATGATGTTTAGTCCATTTCAGCTGTGATGTTTAGATAATTCCCTCATTGAGGGCATTTTACTCCTGAGAGATCTGGTGATTTTCCCACAGCCAGATGTTTATCTGTGAAGAATTTCCACCTGCCATTTTATTAATTATTGAATTTAAATTCAATATCCTCTTTGGTTACTTTTTATGGCTAAATCTCATCTGATCCCCGTAAGTCAGGAGTTGGGCTCTCTTGACAATAACAGGAGTTACACGTGAGCAATTATGACTAATACCTAAATAACACTTTCAGGTTGCATACAAGGGCAAATTGTTAATATTTGGAAAAGCAGCCAAGTGATTCTACTGACAAGGAAATTAATAACAATAATAAACAAACAAAAAAAAATCTCCAAATTCTTCAAGGGGTTTTAAACTCTCTTTTAAGCTACTTGGATTAATGCCAGTGTGATTTTCCAAGTAGGGAGCAAGTCTAACTGGAAGAATGAATGCCTTTGATTTTGTGGGTAAAATTAAGACCTGTAATCTTTATGTTTTAAAGTGAGGAATCACAGCCCAACATAAGTGTCCATTTGAAATTTATGAAGGGTTTTAATAAATACTTTACTGCTTGAAGATGTCTATTTTTGAGGAGGCTCTTTTATTTAAATCTCTTAAGAGCTATATTTTTGGCTTCAAATGTTGCTTTTATTGAACAGATGATAACAATATAAAATCAGGGCTTTAGGCAAAAAATGAATATGAAAAGAATGTGTTCTGCACCTTCAAATTTCCATTCTTCATCTTTAACCAAAACCATTAATAACACCTCTCCAACTCACATACTTTCATGCCCTTTCCACTCTCCCTCTTACCAAAACCTAGTTTCAAAAAAGCAGGCTGGAATTCTGGCTACACACAGCAGATTATTAAACACATATGTTTATTGTTGCTCCTTTGTAATACTCCAAAATGAAAATAAATGCACAAAAAGGCATAAATCTACAAGAACAAAGAGAATGCGAGCACAGATAACAGCAGATGAGAGATGTCTACAGAACTTTGGACTCAGGAAAGCAGATGGATGAATAGTAATTGATTTGGCAGATCAGAGAAAATGGAACTGTGAGCTTGCAAGAGAGGAAGCTGCTTAGCCCTGCTGAATCTCAGAAAGACTTAAATCTTGGGGACAGTTGGTACCTCTGAAAGCAGGACTTCAGGGCAAAGCAGCAAACTGGCAGACAGGTTGAAAGTTTACGTGAGGGTCAGTTAGACCCCCAGATCCCCTCCCCAGGAAGCTGGCCCTCCTCTGCCTCTAATGAAGAGATTTACCTTTGGGGAAATTTACAACCAAAAATGGACAGTGGGTTGGTACTGGTTAAAGGCGATACAGGAAAAAAAAAAGGAATTTAATATAGTCTACCAAATGAATAGTGAGACTCTCAAGCTCCTTTTTCCTTTATCTCCCAAATTACTTACAGCTGTGCTTTTATTTTCCAGGCAGGCGTTAGAAGAATTTCTTAGGGAAGACACTGGTTCTCAATCCAGGGTGATTTTGTCCACTAGGGAACATCTGACAATGTTTCAAGACATGTTTGGGTCTCACAACTGGTGTGGGTGGTAGGAGCATCTAGTGGCTGGAGGCCAGGGATGCTACGAAACATCCTACAAATGCACAGGCCAGCACCACATGACAAAGAATTATCCAGCACAAAATGTCAATAGTGCCAAGGTTCAGAAAGCCTGCACTAAAGCAGTGATTTTCAAAGTATGGTCCCCAGACCATCCACATTTGCATCACCCGGGAACTTGTTAGAAATGCAAATTCTCCCGGGCCACTCTCTGGATCTACTGAATCACAAACTTTGGGGGTGAGTCTTAGCCCCTTGTGTTTTAACAGGCTCTCCAAGGGATTCTGGTGCAGCTACAGTTTGAGAACTACTGCTGAACCACTGCTCTTAGGAAACTGCAACCCAAGAGAAAAGCCCTACAGATGCTGAGAGCTGGTGTTCCCCCGATGCAGTGTGAATCTGTCACTCACTGCCTCACATTCTGGTCACATGAGATTACCATCAGCTTGTTAATGCCTTACTCTTAACAAAAAATGATCAGCCAGATAAATCACCAAGATTAGTGAGAAAAAGTATCTAACGTGAGAGTGGGGGACCAAGATCAACCAAAGATGTGTACATGTGTATGTACACACACACAGACACACACAAAGCTTGTAATTAATATCTTCAGCAAAATAAGGTGGGCTTCAAAAACAAGGCACAGAACCAGAACCAGGGGCTCCAATTGCAACAGGAATAATTTATTGCTGAGTTCCAGAATCAATGGGGTAAAGTTACTTCACTATCTCCTGCCTGAAGACTGGCTTGGTCCTGGACACACAGGTGGTCAAAATAATGCAAGATTCCAGCTCTGGCTGAGGTGGGCCCTGGAGATTAGGAACCAGGAAGGTCCTGACAAGGAAAGAGCACTTTGTAATGGTATGTTGACCAAGTACGACTCAGGAGTTAATGCAATCAATACTTTCTTTTTGTTTCTCACTGTTGTTTTAAAATTTCTTCAATGAAAGCTGCCTTCTGCTTTTTGGTAAAAGCTTTGGTAGTTTCCTGACTTCTCACTCTTAAGAAACAGAGTTCAACCATCACTTAAAGTCACAAAACAAAGTCTCAATTTACACATTGAACGTGTCTGGTCCAATATAGCAATCAATATTTTCACATTTATTTGGGATAAGGCATCTCTTTCCCCTCTTTCAGCTACAGCCCACAGAGGCAAGACCCTGTTCATTAGGAAGAGGCGCTTGTTCGCCGTGGCTTCTCTCTCACTCTGCTTCTCCCATCTTTGCTAACTGTGGTTTCAGATGTTAAGCCTAGTAAGTGGCGAGGGAAGAGGGAAAGTGATGCTCTCTGGGCTTGACGGATGTCTCAAGCATATTCCTCCTGTCACCGGGCACTTCCTGTGTCCATCCGCGAACCCTCTCCTGATGGGAAATGGAATCTATTCCTGTAGCTGCCACTCCGCCCTCAGTTCCTGGTTCTCTTGTTGTTCAAGCAAATAGAGACCCTGTGCTGTGGGAGTTCCTCTGGGACAGGACTTGACATTGCCGCAGCCCGGCTCGCTGTGGCTCTTCCTCCCGCTGTCCCCAGCATGGCTGCCATGCGGCCACAGAAAACATCGCCAGCCTTTGCCCCGATGTGCGCAGGCGCACAGACCGCCGCGCGCCGCTGCCTCCGCTCTGCTGCACGAGCCTCTTAAGCTCGCTCAGCTACGGAGACTAGAAGAAAGCAGTGGTCTCACGGGTGTCTTTACAAATTTTATTTTCAACACGTAAGGTGTTCCCCTTGCTCTAAGTCTCAGCCAACTTTTTAAAATGCAGTATGACCACCCTCTGGAAGACGCCCCCCTCTCTGTTGTAGGAAGGCGCAGAATACCGCTCTGTGGGCACGCAGTACCGCGGGCTGCGACAGCATCCAGAAAATGACAGGGGGCTGGTGGGACCTGCCCTTGCCGCTGGCCTGTGGGAGGGCACACACCTTCTCAGGGCCCCACGCCCGCATCGCATCTCTCTTAAAATGCATCTTTCATAAAATTAAAATGATTTCTAAATAAACTTCCAGTCCCAATGTGTGGTGATTGTGGCCATATAAATAAAACACTATTTTGGTAGCTAAAGGGTAAAATCTATATTCAAAGTGGAAAAGACTCAATTATATTAAAAGAGTCCAGATTCTCGCTTTTTTTCTTTTGTTTTGTTTTGTTTTGTTTTGTGACAGAGTCTCCCTCTGTTGCCTGGCTAGAGTGCAGTGGTGCGATCATAGTTCACTGCAGCCTCAAACTCCTGGGCTCAAGTGACCCTCCCGCCTCAGAGTAGCTGGGACTACAGGAGCACGCACCACACCTGGCTATATATATACATATATATATATATATTTTTTTTTTTTAGAGATGGAGTCTTACTATGTTGCCCAGTTTCTTCTCGAACTGCTGGCTTCAAGCAATCCTCCTGCCTCAGCTTCCCAAAGTACTGAGATTACAGGAGGGTGAGCCATCACGCCTGACCTCAAATTTTTTTAAAATATAGCTCCTCCCCTCTGTAACTGCGTGATTTGGGCGAGGCGAGGTGGTGCACAGAATGTTTGGTTCTGGGTCAGGGCTGCTGGCTCAGCTTTATTCTTTTGATTCATTCCGCACCAGCTCTGCTCAACCCAGAATCAGATGTCGGAGGTACATCTCCATGGTGCCCCAGCATTGGGTTAACACTGACAGATCCTCCCTCCTCACTCCCCAGAATATTAGCTGTGATTCTAGTTTATTTTTTTAAAGATATAAACACACTAAATCCAACATATTGCTGTGATTATTGAGGGCCTCACACTGGAAGATCCATTTATTTGGTGCAGAAGAAAAAATTAGTGGCTATATTAATAAATACACACTTACAATCAGTCTTCAGCTCATTATTTTTGCAATATAATTCAGATCCTAAGCCTCTGAGATAGGCAATCTACAACTGTAGGGCATGGAAATTCACAGGTGTTAAATTATCTGCGTAGAGAACATTTACTATAATTTTGAATTCAAAAGATGTACATTATTTATTGCCAGGAACAATCACAGCACTAAAATAGAATATAAAAACTATAATGTTCAAAGAAATTGTGTTCCTTAGCTCATAACCAGAACTATATCCATGTAAATGTAATGAAATCTTGTTATGTGGTATGTTGTGCCTTGTTTTTTTAAAACAAAAAGAATTTAAATATTTTCACTAATCAAAAAATATTTTTAGAAGACAGAGATAATTGACCTTGGAAAGCTAATCATTCCTTTGGTTAATGATGAAATAAAATATATAAAGTATTTCTATCAATAAAAATTCTACCTATGAGGGTTCTAAAACTCACTATATATGATACGAAATCTTCTGAAAAGGCAATACAGTATAGGTTTTACTGAGATTACATTCACATTACAGATATTATAATATTCATAAAGATATGGAAGCAATTATGGTGATGATGTTTCACATTCTTTGAAACAATTGAAGCACATTGAAACTGACCCTGTGACCCAATTTTCTGGCATACCAGAAAATTCTGGGAGAATATTATTCCCTAATGTAAGAACAGAGAAACCACGAATACACTATTTTTCTCTCATTTTTCTATGCTTCTACAGCCTAATTGGGATTTGGATTTAGGACGGGAGGTTATGTTTAGTAACAGGTATTATCTTAATTGAATAACAGAGCTGCCTGCAATTTTTGTAAATTGCAGAAAGTTTTTTCCATCATATGATATCACTAGGTGATTGCTTTTTGAGCTGGAAGGAGAAAACTGGGAAGGCTAAAGTATACAATTAAAAAGGTGTTAGATATGGGGCTTTGACCTCCCAATGGCACAGGAGCTTAACAGAGGATGATCAAGGACATTGGTTAACAGACGCAATGGCAGTGAAAATGGATTCTGACTCTCCACTCAGCACAATAATTGGTGTCCCAAATCCCTGCAGTCTCCCTCTTGCCTCTCATATATTATATAAGGCAGAATGAATCTGTGAACTTGGTAGATCGAGGAGGTTGAGATGGAATGAGGACCCCCTTGCCCCTCCCCGGGATTCATAGCTATCTAAAAACCTTCTGAGATGATTTTGACTTCTGGAGAGAGAAGCTCTCTCTAATCCCCCAGGAATTTGTTGGTTATGCACACCAGTTTCTGAATGATTAAGACTAACATAGGAGCTAAATCAAACAAACCCAAACAAGTAAAGTAAAAAACAAACAAAATCTTGCTTGATCAGAGAGGCCAAATATGGAACAGAATATGAGAGAAACCTCCCAGGATTATACCATATGTAATTTTATCCTATGGTGTACGTTCTCTATAAACTTAAATTTAAAATATTTGAAGGGAAGCTCTTGGACTACCTATGACATGAAACTCTTCTGGCTCATGATCGGCCACCTATGTCTATGCCCAAAGATATTATGAAAGCACAGGTCTTAATTGGCAATGCAAAAACTGACTTTTTTATAAATTTTTAGTTCTAAAACTGTCTCAGATTTGATTCTAAGCCCTTTCAGGCCAGCGTCTATCTTCTCATACAAAAAAATTGCTTAGAATGATTAAATTAAATAAAGTATTGGCCTACTACATTTTGTAACCAATGCTTTTTAAAACTTTTTCTAACTTGAAGACATAATCATTAACAACCAATTGACCAAAATTAATTCTCTAGTAAAATCCTGTAAAAATGAACTGATGATCATAATTATTCAATTTTAAAAGCAAATTCTCTAATTCCCCTGGTTTTTTAAATAGTCCACCTAAATATTTAGCCCTATTCTTCTTTTTCAAATTATAAACTTGGGTTTCCTAAATCAATATTCAATACTCTAATTCTTCTCTGAAGATTGTTTGAATAATATTTTAATAAGATCTTTGAAGAATACTCACTTTCATAGATAATGAACACTTTCTAATAATTACCAAAAAAAAATAAAAAAAAGAAAAAAGAAAGAAAAGAAAAAGAAAGAAAGAAAGAAAGAAAGAAAAGAAAAAGAAACCTTAAATTTATCTCCCAATATCTCCACAAAACCAGGCACATAATTTTCAGGGACTGATGCAAAATAAAAATCTAGGATCTTTTACTTAAAAATTACTAAGAATTTCAAGACAATGACATCAGAGAATTAAATTAAGAGTGGGCCTAAGTATGGGGCCCTGTGGACCTGCACAGATCACATTCTGTTGTGAGCTCTGCTCACAGCTACATTCACCCATATATAATCTCTCCCATTTAGTGAATGTCTCCTTTTTTACTGTATGTGTAAGTTTAGATACGTGTATGAAGCTTGATATTTGTGAATTCATAAATATCACAGAATACTTCAGATACTTGAGACTTTGTCCAGAAGCACAGAAAATACAGGAAAAGTGTATTAAAAATAATTCTAAAAAGCTAGGAAACAGAGAGAATGAAAGAATAAATCAAAACAATAGCTAGATCATCTGTATCCTTTGTCACCTTATAGAAATAGAACCTCGGTAGTGAATCAATAGTGAAAACATTAATCAGTAGTTTAAAATATCTTTACAGAAAGAAAACACCAGGCCAGATGGTTTATCAGCTGCTTCTACCAAATATTTAAAGAACAAATAATCCATGTTCATGAACTCTTCCAGGAGATGGAAAAAGAAAGCATATTCTCTGGCTTATTCTATAAGGTTGACATAAATCTTAATACCTGTGATGGATAATGTTCTTTCTCTACTCCCTCTGTACATTTTCTATACCTTTGGGGCCAGAAGTCTGCAAGCTATATTTCATAGTCTCCTTGTCATCTAACTTCCTATTAGTTTCTCCTAATATGAGGCACTGCCAAGAGACTGGAAAATCAGAGGGATATATAAGCAATTTGTTTCTAATTTCTGGCAGCTCTATCAGTAGTGGTAGCTTTAGCTGTGGCAGCAGCAGCCACCTGTGAGAGTATGCTCTTAGTGAGAGACTAACTGCCTCCCAACTACAGCAGTGTCAGAATCGTAGCAATTGCAGGCACTAGGTAACACCATTCTTCTTTTGCTTCTTAGTCCTTATTTACCTTTGTTGGGCAACAAATTTTCCTTTTTTTTTTCCCTCTAACTCTTCTAATAGCTCTGGAATAATTTAATTCCTTGTATTCAATTTTCTCTTCTTGCAATGTGTGGAATGGTCCTCTATTTTCCTGGTTGGACAATGACTGATTCAGTGTTTAAAATATTCAAGTTTATGGTATCTTATTTATAGAAGCCCAAACAGACTAAGACAAGCACTAAACAAAATATTAGCAATTCAATTTAGTAATATATTTAAAAAGATAATACGAGATTGTCAAATTGTGTTTATTCCAAGATTTCAAGGTTGTTTGAATATTGGCATATCAATTGAAACATTGCACATCAATAATATTTGAAAGGAGAAAAACCACATTTCTTTATAGACTCGGGAAAAACATCTAATGAAATTTAGTATCCATTCATGACAGAAATTTGTATCTAACTACTAACAGAAGAGACTGTCCATACCCTAATAAGAGGAATCTACAAAGGCCTTATTGCTATAATTTTTCCAAAATTTTATAAATATTTTCTGCAGAATCAGGAAAAAATATCAAAATTTCTATTCAAAATTGTTCTGGAGATCACAGCCAGGACAGTGAGGCAAGAAAAATAAGTAAAAGAATTACATATTCAAAATTAAGAACAAATACTGTAATTTTTTAGATGATATAGTTGAATGTCTACAAAAAAATCCAAAGAATCTATAAAAAAATTATTAGGGTATATTAGAGTTTAGCAGAATTGCTGAAGATAAAATTATTGTAAATATATCAATTTTATTTCTATACACCAGCAATAAATAGAAAATGTAATTTTATTATTTATAATAGCAACCCAAAAAGCCATAAAAATATGTAAGCACTTTGGAGGAAAATTATAAAATTTGATCAAAAGATTTTTTAAATATCTAAATAAATAGAGCAATATGCCAACTTCCTGGAAAAAAATATTCAATATAGTAAAAAAAAAACCTACAATTCACAATTGCAAAGATGTGGAAACAACCCAAGTGTCCATCAATACATGAGTGGATTAATAAACTGTGGTATATGTATACCATGGAGTACTATTCAGCTTTAAGAAACAATGGTGATATAGCACCTCTTATATACTCGTGGAAAGGGCTAGAACACATTCTACTAAGCAAGGTATCCCAAGAATGGAAAAACAAGCACCTCATGTACTCACCATCAAATTGGTATTAACGGATCAACACGTAAGTGCATATATAAGAATAACATCTATTGGATGTTGGGCAGGGGGGAGGGGGGAGGAGGGAGGAGGGGACGGGTATATGTGTACACAAAGAGTGCAATGCGCACCATGCAATAGGATGGACATATTTGAAACTTGAACTGGGGGGAGGAGGGGGGTCAAGGGCAGCACACGTAAGCTAAACATCTGTACCCCCATATTATGCTGAAAAAAAAAAAAAAGGCCAGTTCCCAAGCACAGTAATCACGCACTTGTAGGAATTATAACTCAATCCAATTATTGGTCCCTTGGCTATACAAAGACAAAAGCTTCCAGATTTGACTAATTTGGATGCCTTCAGAAGATGACAGTTTCTGATATTGCTATGGAAAGCAAAGAAGAGATTTTGCTTGCTATAAAAATAGGTGTGGAGCGGGGGCTCTCAAATGATTAGAAGCAGGAAGCAAAGTTGAAATCTGTCTCCCTTTTTCTGTAGTTCATTCTAACCAACAGTGAGCCCGATCTTATTACAACAGGCCTAGTCCTTAAGGCATTTTTTCCTGTGGGATGGCCCAAGAATCTGCATTTTTAAATTTTTTGTTTCTTGGTTAAAAATTGTAAGTGTAGAATCACATTTAGTAAAGTATTGCATTTTACATATTCTAGAAAGTTCCTTCATGCCCCTGCCAACCCTTGCAAAGATAACCCCTATTCTGATTTCCTTCATGAAAGATTAGTTTTCTTTGTTTCCAAATCTACATTTTTAATAAATCCCGCAAGGGATTCTTATGTACACTGAAATTTAAGAAACATTGACCTGAGGCTTTAAACGTAAAGCAAATAGAAATCTTCAATCCAGGCCCTTTAAATAAAACAAAGCACAGAATCCATGTGTTTGGATTGATTTATAGTGAGGTGATCACAAATCAATATTTTCAATTTCATCGTGAAAGCCCTGCAAGAAAATAAAATACAGCTTTGTGTCTGGACTAATATTGATGCCAGATATCAGAGAGGTTCACCTGAAGCCAGACACCTACAAATTCCTATTATCATAAAAAGACCATGATGTTTCCTGGACTCAGAGTGCACTTTCATTTGCATGGGCAGGAAATTCAAATTCAAGTAATATATTTTCCCTGTCAGCTGTGGTATATTTTCCTTACCCATTCTAAATCTGTCATTTTCAGTCTCATGGGTAAACTTTATGGTTTACTGTACTGTAATTTTAATATTGAATGCAATTTTACCAGGTTGTAGGAGATGGTGCACCTTTCAATGAATCCAAATAAAGCTGTAAATATTAAAATAGGAACTCTCCATATCCACTTTATGGTTTATAAAATTTTATTTTTGTTGAATAAAGAAAATAAGATTTGCTCTACTTTGGCCATCTTTCCCTATCCCTTTAGCAATATCTTGTAATACCTTGTGTTTATTCCAGAACATTGTCAACAGTTCTTTTTGAATTTCTGGACCAACTTTTGATGACCTGTTTGTTTGATCATCTGTTCATCTCTTCTCAAATAGCAATGACTACTCAATGCATTCAAATCTTCCTTGGAACTTCTGAGTGCATCTGTCTAAAACATTATTTTCTAATTAAATGGACTTTTAAACAAGGCTACATTAAGTTTCTTTCATCTCCCACTGTAGAATGCAATGGACTTAGCCACTCCCAGGAATGTCTATGGGGTAACGGCATTTGACAGTGTTTGCCAATGTCTATAAGTGATTATCTAAATATTTTCTTCACTTGTAGTCTCCATCACCTGTGGTCCCCAACCCCCAGGCCACAGACCAGTCCATGGCCTGTTAGGAACTGGGGCCGCACAGCAGGAGGTGAGCAGCAAGTGAGCAAGTGAAGCTTCATCCGTATTTACAGCTGCTCCCCATTGATTGCATCCCTGCATAAGCTCTGCCTCCTGTCAGATCAGTGGTGGCATTAGGTTCTGATAGGAGCTGGAACCCTACTGTAAACTGCATATGGGAGAGATGTAGGTTTTGCGCTCCTTATAAGAATCTAATGCCTGATGATGATCTGAGGTGGAGCTGAGGAGGTGATGCTAGCGCTGGGTGGCAGCTGCAAATACAGATTATCATTAGCAGAGAAGTTTGCACAATAAATGTAATGTGCTTGAATCATCCTGAAACAACCCCCACCACCCCCATCCATGGAAAATATGTCTTCCATGAAACCGGTCCCTAGTGCCAAAAAGGTTGGGGACTGCTGCCCATCACCATATTTATACAAAGAAGAAACAACTTCCATGAATATCAGTGGCCAGAGTTAAGAAGAATTATCAAAACATCTCAAGGAAAAGGTCACTCCAACTCTGACTGATTCTAACAAAGTCCTCGTGATACATGTAAATGTTTGAGCCAGGACATGGAATCTGTGCTATCATGTGACAGGGACTGAAAATTTTGCACCAACAATTTATATCTCCTTCTTGCCAATTAAATCCTATAAAGCAAAACTATGATTTATGAGTGTGGAATTACTAATGCTAAGACTCCTATTATATCCATGTATGTGGTACCTATATATCCATACAGATATTTCTATTCACTTCGTAAAAGAGTAATTTACAGTATGATGCACAAAGTGAACTTGTTTTGCTATTAATTACACCAGCTTTTTGTGCAATAGCACAAGACCGAAATGAGAAAAGTCAGTATCAATGACTTTCCAAGAAACCAAAACTGACTTTATGTTTTCAAATATAAAAATAACACAACTAACTTACAAAAATACAGAAAATACAGAAAAGCACTCATACTCCTCCACCCGTGAACAGCAACCATCGCCACAGGGATGCACTTCCTTCTGGACTTTTCCTCTCTGTGATTTTGAAATGGTTGTGAACATTTTTTAATGTTTATATCATTTGCCATTTTAGCATGATGCAATCCATTTTGCTGAAAGGCCCCATGAATGTAATTATTTTAATAATTACATATTTTGTTGTGTTACTATAACACAGTTGAATTTACCATTTTTCTACCCTTGAGCATTTAGCCTGTTTCAAATTTTTTACTATCAATAAATAAAACTAAGATGAACATCTTTGTTCATAAGATTTTTTTATTTTCTGATTATTTCCTTAGGGTGGATGCCCTGAGGAATTAATGAAGGTCAAAGAAATTGTCATCTTAACAGTACATACTGCCATTTTTTCCCCAAAGAGCAATGCACTTTCCATTATTGATTCAACCCTTAAAACCCAACCTTAGCAAGCTTCTGTTTAGAATCCTCATACATGAAATTGTTTGCACCCTCCTTACTCATCTAACAAAGAAACTAGATGGAGAAAAAAATAAAGGAAGAAAAATAAAGGAGGGAAGAACGAATGAAAGGCAGGAAAGAAGGAAAAGGAGGAAAGAAAAGAGAAAAGGAGTGAGAGAGAAAGACAGGCATGCAGGAAAGCAGGAAGGATGAGCTTTTATGCAAGAAACTGAATCTGCAAAGTTTCTCCAGTTCAAAAGGTAAAGTTTACACAAGGCAGTTTTTGTCAACCTCCTCCTCCTTCTGCCATAAAACAGGTTCAAATCCTCTCCTTCCTAAATAGCACTCTTCCTTAACCCAAAGCTTAAGAAAACAGAAACATTTAAAATTAACTTTCTTTTTCCATTTGCCAGGCTACATGAGTTTTCACACACATCATCTCATTTGATTCTCCAATTATTGTAAAATAGATATTACTACCCAAAATCTATACACAAAAAAACAAACTCAGAGAAGTTGAGCGGGTTCTCCTAGTAAACAAACAGTAGGGCCAGATCTCACATCCAGGTTTTGTGATTCTAATTTTACTCTGCTCCAAAATTTCTAAGGCTTCTTGATTTCTATTCACTTATCTGATTTTTCACGCTGGTATTGCCCTGGTATTTTTGGATTTTTGCTTGGGCTTTGCTTTTCTAGTCTGGGCTTCTTGCCTAGTTCCAACTAGTTCAAACTGCTACTGCCCACGTCTCAGCCTGTCAATTTGCCAACTTTGTATTACTGAAGAGTGTGTTCATTTAAGAAAGTTCCTTTTAGGACATTTTACACAATGAGGAGACGTTATTAGAATTTCTAGATATTTCCCCTGAAATGTAATCACTGACTTCCTGTTCATTTACAGGTCTGACCTCGTCCTCTACCGATAGCCTCTTGTGTACCTACATTACCTTGCTGGGTACCGAAGAGCAGTTAGTTGTTCCCTGATGCCCTGTAAACTCTCCACCCTGATCCGGTTACTGTACTATTGCAGAAAAAAACTGCTAATTGCTCACCATCCTCATGTCCTCTTCTTCCTGGACACGCAGTTAGATAACATTTCCCATCTGACCGAGTTCTGGCTGTTGAAACGTGAGTGAAAATCATATGTGCCACTTCCAGGCCCGGAAAAGTCTTGCATGTGCAACCAATCCATCATATTCGTTTTCCTTTCACTGGCTTGACACAGACCTTTGAAGCCACATGTTGATGATGGCAGAGTCACAGATGGAAGGAACCTGGGTTCCTAAATCACTGCTTAGAAGACAGGCGGCTGTCAATGAGGAAACCACATTTTGGACCTTGTATAAGCAAGAAATTTCCTTCTATCATTTACTTCATTATAGATTTGAGGATTTATATGTTTCACTAGCTAGCCTCCCTTAAGTAGTATAGCCATGAATATCTCTGCATGAGAACATTGCTAATTAAGGGATACCTCTTTGGTGTTGTGATTTGATTACACAGCATAACTAAAGACAATCGTAAATGAGAACTTTCAAAAAGAGTTTGTGTATGTAAATGTACATATTTGTATGTGTGTATGTGAAATACTTTTTAGGAACCAGGACTGTTACAGTTCCTATAAGCCTTTAATCTATTAAACAAAGCCCTATATTTCCGCTTTGCTTTTAAAAGTGGTATGTAGCTGCATTGCATTGCATTTAACAGAATTTTTTATTCCAGGGTTGGGAAGGGGCAGAGTCTTGTAAGAGTAGAGTCTCATAAAGCAATTCACAGAAGCACTCCCAGGGCAATCCCAGCAATCTGCAAGGAAACCCATACAGCCCCCCACCAGGTAGGACAGCTAAGGCAGAATGGTCCCACAGCGCCCCCACGGTAACTGCCTGCAGCAGAGTGTCATGAGCCTGACAAAACATTCATCAGGCAGCTGGAGATGTGATGAAGGATTAACTAAGAGTCCTTGATGACTTATGTGTGCAGGACTTAGGAGGGTGTGAAAAGCATACGATGACTTCCAGCGTACAAGTCCATCAGACCAGAAGATTGGGGGTCCATTAACAGAAATGAGGAAGTGAGAAGGAGGAGGAGTTTGTTCTGAGAGGAAGATGATGTATTCCGCTTTGGTGCTGTTGATCTTACGGGCCAGCTGCCACTCTCATTCCAGTCAGTCAGTAAGTGTCCTCTCCTGTCCTTAGGCTGTCCATCCCTGTTGTCTGTCCTCAGTCAAAATCCCCTCTTTCTGCTTTTGACATGTGTTTAGCACATCATGGAGTGATCCTGCATGCATTTCTAAGTATGAACATCTTTTGGAAATGCCTTGCCAGAAACTGAAATTAAAAAAAAAAAGCAAAGAAAAAGCAGCCAAGTATAATTTATTCATATTTTATTTAATCCCATTCTCTTTTAAAAAAAATTTTAAAGCTCCAATCAAATATCTGCCTGATTCTTGGGCTGAAGCATAGCCTATATTCTTCTATCTTGGTTGGGCCATAATACATATTTGGGTTTGTTTGTTTTACCAGTTAGCCTGCCCTGTGAAGAACCACCATGCCCATTTTTGCACAACATTGCTGATTAAAGAACACCTAACAGGTTTAGGTCAAGAAATACTGGCTAAAGTAATTGCACCATTGGTTCAGCCTAGTTGTGGGAAAAAACAAACCCTCATGACTCTAGATAAATGAGAACTTCACTTAAAAAGTAATTTTAGTTTCTTAAGTTACAGCTCCAAATGTTCCTGAGACATCCCAACTCTGAGCTTCTTCTCTCCAGCAGCCTTTACCTTCGATCCATTTCCATGGTCATACCCTAAGCCACCGTCACCCGAAACAGCTTCAACAACCCACTGCGATCACAGGCCTCATCCTTCCAAAACTCTCTCCATTGTCCTGGTACATTTTATCTCGGAATTCATGAATGTTTCCAATGCTCTGACCACAGATCATCATCCACTGCCCCGCCCCAGCCCCGGCCACCTCTCTGTCCAGCTTCCTTCTGATCTAGCCTAGACTTTATGGCACACTGCTTCAACAAATTTCCCATCAGAGTCAATTCCCTTGCCACTGCTCCAGCCCTGCTAATTGAAGACCTTTCTCAGATCTACCAGTTGCCCTCTGTGCTCCTACGCCCAGACTCCTGAAGACTAATGCAGAAAATCATGCTAAGAATAGACTGCCTCTCACCTCTGCTGAGCTCCTTGGGACACTGAGCCACCCTTTGGTTGGCTGTCTTTCCCATTCCCTTCAGTGGCTGTTCCTAACCTCCATCGCTCTCTCATCCCTATAGCCCATCCCTATCATATCCCATCTCTAAACTCTTCCCCCTCAGCAAGTGATATTTCCTCATATTTCACAGGGAAAAAAATGGTGTCCTTTAGTTAACATCTTTCTCATACTCCCCACAGAGACAGACTTTGTAACTGTGCCATCTTTTCCTCATGTTCTGCAGGAAAAAACTTCTACCCAAGACTGGTCCCTCTATCTGTTCTTTAGATCTTATGTATACTCAATTACTCAAGGTCTTACTATCAATTTCCTCTTCTCTTTCCTGCATCATCAATTTCCTCTCAATGCCATCCTTCCTTCAGCACTGTGTAAACATTTTTAAGTTTCCCTCATATTAAAAAAGATGCTACCCTTGACCTATCCTTACTCCTTTCCTTCTCAATTGCCCGTCCTGTAAAAGTTGTTTGCTCTTCCTGTCTCTACATCCTTCTGAAATTACTATTGCTAAGATACTTTCAATGATTTCCAAGTTTCTAAATGTAAAGGCCAATTTATCATTCTCTTACTTTACCTCCCTGCAGTATTTGAGGCTCCTGGCCACTTCCATCCTCTTCAAATGCTCTTTCCTGGATTCTAGAATAGCATGCTTCCTTTTTTCACCTCTTAGCTCTCTGATCAGTCTTTTCAGCCTGCTTCCTGCACTCTTCCTCCTACTCATGTTAAAAAATGTTTAAAAACTAAAAAATAATAATAGCAAACAGAATTCAACATTTGGTTTCCTTCTCTTCTCCCCCTTCGTATTCTTACCAAGTCACTCAGTCACAGATCCGACTTCCACTGCCCGTGCTCCTCCGCAGGTGATGCTCGGTCTGGGAACCACTCACCTGCAGGATGAAATCCTTACTCCTCAACATGACTGCAAGCCTGGCTTGCATGACCTGGCTTCTGAGGACCTCCGCAACATCCTCTGACCTCTTCCCTCTTTGTGCCCTAAGTACCAGCAAAAAAGATGAACAGTAGTTATTGTTTATTTAACATTTACCAGGTCGAGTGGTTAAGAGCTGACTTGGAAGTTGGGAAGCCTAAGTTCAACTCCTAGATCTGGCGCTTGGTAGCTATGGGAACAAGGGCTCATTAAAAAGATTCCTTTGTGTTCTGCTTTCTCATTTGCAAAATGGAAATGGTAATAGCAGCTAACTCATAAAGTCCTATGAATATCTGTAAAATGATTAGAACTGTAGCTGGCATGTAGTAAGTATTCAACAAATGTTAATGGCTACATAGCCATCATATCAGCTAGTTTGCCAACACTGGCTTATCTCCAGGATTAAAAGACATTATGAGTAGCATGTTCTTACGGTAGAAGCCAGAAACTTGCTTCCTTTCCATCACCACCCTGCCTCCCTTGAACACAGGCATGTGATAAAAATATCATGCAAGACTTTGATTCTAAAGAGAGCGATGAGGGGATGCAGGTACCATGTAAAATCCATTTTCTGATGAGCATGGACAGTGGAAGGCACTTGGTTTTAAACAATGAAGGAGGTTCTGGTGTTTAATGCCCAGTGTCAGTAGTGCAGAGCATGGTGTCTGTACCCAGAAGTGGCAATGGGGTCTTTGCAGGAGCAGCCCTGCAGCATAGTCTAGGCATTTTACCTGGTTGGATACCCTCCGAGACTGACACCCCAACCCTCCCAGAGACTCTGTGGACTATCCACAATACCATGTAATGACTTTTCCTGCTTAAACTATGATAGGATCTACTGTTGACGACTAATAACCCTGGTTGTTATTTTATTATTGAGTAATAAGTTCATCAACATATTTTTGTTTTTAAATGATTTCTGTTGTTTCTAAAACAAACAAACAAACAAGTACTAAAACAGAAAGTTGCCTGTTGGCTCTGACCTTCTCTGCATCACTGAGGGCTGGAACTCTGCCACCTCTATTTCTCAGACTCCCTTGCCAGGTGGCTGTAGGTTTATCCTGTCAGTGAGAGACACTGGTAGAAGATGTTAGGTGGCATAAAAGGATAATCTACTTTTCTTTTCCTTTTCTCTTTCTGACAGTGTCTCAGGCAGTAGCAACAGCAGTAGGTGTGTGTGTGTGTGTGTGTGAGCTCCAGCCTTCTTGCTCTAGAAGCATGATTTTAGAGGTAGCGGAAGCAATGCTAACTCTGACAGCCTTGGATCTGGTTCCAAGGCAGCTGTGGTGGCAGTAGGTGACTGTGAGTCTCTGGACTTCTGGCTTCCTGCGGGGTAGTAGCTGTTGAGGTCCCAGTGGCCCCACAGCAGCAGTGGGCAGTCCAGTAAACCTAGGTCCCGTGAGTGTGGGCTCCGGGTAACGTTTTCCCCTTTACTCCCAGACTTATGTGGTAGTGACTTCATATAGTCACTAAACTCTGGGTAACTGCAGCACCCTCTTTTTGTATCTCTGGCCTTCCCAACATTTTGTAACCAATTCACCGTATTAAGTACCCCCTGTTTAAAATATCTCTGGGGGTTTCTGTTTCCATTACTGACACAAGAACCAAAGAATATAACATTTTTTCCTGAATTCTTGGTAGAACATTATTATTTGTGATTATACCTCCTCAAGGGAAAATTGTTTTTAAGTGGTCCTTGAATAAACCATAATGGAATTGAAGTGCTAATTCTATACCATGTATATAACTCATACATAATTCATATGCTATGATTTATAAAGTTTAAAGGCTTTGATTTTATCACGTAAAATCAAGGTTGAAGATAGACTGCCTGGGCTCACAGCTTGGCTTTGGTACTTGCTTGCTGTATGAACTTGAGCAAGTCACCTAGTTTCTCTCTCCCTATTTCTTCACCTATAATGTGGAGATAACTTCAGTGCCTAGTTGCACAATTGTTCTGACAACTAAATGTGTCAATATATGTAAAGTGCCCAGGACAGTGCCTGGTATATTATAATCATGTAGTCAACGTTAGGTGTGCCTTTGCTATTGTTACTGTGTTGCTATTATGATGGTTTGGATATGATTTGTTTGTCCCCACCAAAATTCATGTTGAAATTTGATCCCCAATGTGGCAGTGCTGGCAGAGGGCGCCTAGTAGGAGGTGTTTGGGTCATGAATGGCTGGGTACTTTTCTCCTGGTAGTGAGTGACTTCTAGCTCTCATGAGACTAGATTAGTTCTTGTAGGAATGGATCAGTGCCCCTGAGAGTGGGGTATTACAAAGCCAGGATGCCTTGTGGGTTTTTTCTCTTTGAGTGTGTCTACTTCCCCTTTGTCCTTCTCCACCACGTTATGATGCAACACGAAAGCCCTCTCTTTATAAATTACCCAGTCTCAGGTATTTTGTCATAGCAACACAAAATGAACCAAGACAGTTATTATGCTGGTTTTACCTGAAGCAAAAAGAAACAAGTCAAAATCTTTAAAAAAAAAAATCCAATCAAATGATGAATAAGTCATCTTAAATCTGAAGTAAAAATAGTCTCAGTAAAAAGATAAGTGGTTGTCAAAGGTTGGGAGATGAAGGGACATATAGGCAGAGCTCAGGATTTTTAGGGCAATGTAATTATTCTGTATGATACTATAATAGTGGATGCATGTCATTATACATTTGTCCAAACCAAAGAGTGTACAACAAAAAGAGTGAATTCTATTGTAAACTATGGACTTTGGGTGATAACAATGTGTCAAGACAGGGTCGTCAGCTGTAACAAACGTACCATTCTGGCAGGGGACGTTGACAGTGGGGGAGGATAGACATGGCAGGGGTATGTGGGAAATCTCTGAACATTCCACTCAATTTTGCTGCAAACCTAAAATTGTGCTAAAAATAAAACATTTTTAAATAGACCTGAAAGATTTTTGGAAACAAAATCTTTGAACCAAAAAATTTGTATTCACCTTGTCTATTTTTAGCAGGTAACTTACATATCTTACAGTGATTTAAACACTTTGAAAACTCTAATATACAAAAATCAAGAGAATGCCAGCAATAAAAAAAAAAATCTGTCTACATTAAATGCATTCAGTGCCCTCTCAGAAATCCACATTCTCGTGAAAAGGGAGAAGAAAAGAGAGCAAAATTAGATCTCAAATGTATTGTTCTCATTTGTCCTTCCTGATCTATTTTTTATTTTTGGTGTGAAGACAAATGGCTTGTTTTCTCTAGTCCAACTCAAGGGCATTAATGACAACAAATATATTTATTGTGCACCTATTATATGCTTTCATTGTTCAGGGAACTTGGTGGGAGAACACTGTGAACAAGGGAGAAAGTCTTTGCTCTCATGAAGCTTAAAGTCTAATGTAATTCTCAAAAAAGGGACCTAATGCTATTTTATAAATTGTTAATATTGTCCATGTTCATCTATTAATACTGCATATTAAATTAAAATTGACATTTATACTACCATAACATATATGTTAAACTTGGAATCAGGCCTAAATTGATCTCTTTATATATACTTTCATTTATTTTTAAAAATGTATCAAATGCTTGTCTACTCTGTGCTAGAAAATGTGAAATTTTACTTTAGTGAGCTAATTATTTTTTCAGAGATTTTTTTTTATGTAAAATTAGAAAACAGAATGCTATTATCATTATAGATCTTATCGAGCACTTTTAATGGTGATTTTTTTGGTTACTTAAAACATATTACTCTCAAACTTTGGACCAATGGAGCATAAACAAGTCCTAAACAATTTATGCTAGAAATTCTTCAAGGTAAAACATTTGCACATAGAGTTTTTCAAGAGGGAAGTATATTTCACATGCCTCAATATACATAACTGTAGTTTTTTACTGAACTCAAATAAATAAAATTTTGACAAATTCATCTCAGAGAACCAATTATAAAAAAAATTAATAAAAGTCCTCTACTTCCAACCTGTCTACCAAAGCATTGCATGTAACATCTAATAAACCACTATGTTGTTATTAATCACAACTATGTAATGTCACAATCATTTGACTGGGTATCTCCTTCATTTAATTAACAAATATTTAACTAATTCTCATACTGGTCTGATATGAACTATGTATTTCTATTTTATATACAACTGGCAAAAAAGGAAATATTTTAAATATGGTAGTATATAATAATAGATAATATTTATTGTTTACTTAATAAATCACTTTAGCTGTATCAACCCATTTAATCTTATTATAATAAGGCTTAATGGGGCAGGTACTATTATTCCCATTTTAAAGATGAGTAAACTGAGACAGAGTTAAGTAACTCACCCAAGGTGACACAGACACAACAAGAAGAGCTAGAGTAGGATCCTGAGCCCTGTGTAGTCTGGTTCAAG
The DNA here is from genome assembly GCA_963575035.1 of Avahi laniger. Taxonomy (NCBI): domain Eukaryota; kingdom Metazoa; phylum Chordata; class Mammalia; order Primates; family Indriidae; genus Avahi; species Avahi laniger. The sequence continues at coordinate 24,286 of CAUYSK010127808.1, forward strand.
GTCCTGCTTTTTCCCACACTCTCCTAGACCAGTCTCCTTCTCAAAACAATTTGCTACTATCTCTTCTTACTTGCTAAAACATAAGAATTTTTTCTTCCATTTTTTAAATCCTAAGACAAATGTTCAAAACTATAACCTGCTTCTCTGTCTCATATTAAGTAATAATGGTTCCAGTGCTCTGGACATTGATTTAGATGCCTCCTTTTATCTCTCTGTTCTTTGGAAGCGTCTACAATTATAATGCCTATGCACTCAGACAAATATATAAGACATGCTTAACAAGAGAAAGATAAATTTTCCCCTGGTTTCTATTACATTTTAATAGTGTGAAGAATAATGCAGAGGATAGATAATGGAGCAAGGCAAGGGATCATGGGAGGAAACTTCTTTGATGTTTTTTGACTGAATCACCAGACAATACTCATGCCTAGGCTACCCTGTCCTAAATTTCTGAATCTTGAGCCAAAAAGAGAAGTAATGGTAACACTGAGGTGCAACGGTGCAGTAGTCCCCCCTCATTTGCAGTTTTATTTTCCGAGGTTTCAGTTACCTGTGGTCAATGCTGGTCCGAAAGTATTAAATGGAAAATTCCAGAAATAAACAATTCATAAGTTTTAAATTGCATGTCATTCCTAGAAGCCTGATGAAATCCTGTGTTGTTGTGCTCTGTCCCACCCGAGATGTGAATCCATCCCTTGTGTGCCACCCACCTGTTAGTCACTTAGTAG
>CAUYSK010127811.1:0-27398 GCA_963575035.1 Avahi laniger
GCATGAGCCACCATGCCCGGCTAATTTTTTTCTAGATATATTTTTAGCTGTCCAATTAATTTCTTTCTATTTTTTGGTAGAGATGGGGTCTCGCTCTTGCTCAGGCTGGTCTCGAACTCCTGAGCTCAGAACGATCTGCCCACCTTGGCCTCCCAGAGTGCTAGGATTACAGGCGTGAGCCACCGCGCCCGGCCCTTTTTACATCATTCTTGTTTGTTATTTTATTTATTTATTTATTTTTTTGAGACAGAGTCTCACTCTGTTGCCCGGGCTAGAGTGCCATGGCGTCAGCCTAGCTCACAGCAACCTCAAAGTCTGGGGCTCAAGCGATCCTTCTGCCTCAGCCTCCCGAGAAGCTGGGACTACAGACATGTGCCACCATGCCCGGCCAATTTTTTACATATATATTTTTTAATTGTCCAGATAATTTCTTTCTATTTTTAGTAGAGAAGGGGTCTCACTCTTGCTTAGGCTGATCTTGAACCCCTGAACTCAAACGATCCGCCCTCCTCGGCCTCCCAGAATGATAGGATTACAGGCGTGAGCCACCGCGCCCGGCCCTTGTTTGTTAGTTTTGATTGTATTTTTTACATAGGCAGCGTTCAATGACCTCTTTTTATATTTTATTTTGCCCTGATTTATTTTTCCTCAGATCGCTTTCATCATCTAACATATCGTATATTTCATTCATTATATGCTCATTGTCTGTCTTTCTCAGCCGGAACATAAGTTCCATGAGGACAGGCACTGTTGCCTGTTTTGTTTGCTGCTGGGAGCCCAGAGCCTAGCTCATCTGCCCTCCCTAGACCCTTCCACTCCATCTGCTCCCTGGGACCTCCTGCAGGCGGGGCTCTGCCCTGCTCACCAGAGCCTGGACATGGTGCCTCCAGCCCAGGCGGACGGCCAGGCCTGAACAAAGTGTCCCTTCCCTTCTGATAAGCTGCTCCTTTCAGGGGCTTGAAGGACAGGATGTGTCCTGCTGCTCAGGAAGTGCCCAAGGGCCTGGGCAGGCCCCTGGAGTGGGCAGGGGGCTGGCATCTGCCACCTTAGCAGCCACCCTGCCTGGAGGCCAGGCAGAGCGGAGTGAGGGGCAGGAGCTAGCGCTGATCCCTACCCACCCCGTCCCCAGCATGCCCCATGCCCAATTCAGTCAACCGCTCTGTCGAGAGCCTGCTGGGAGCTCTGCACACATACCTGCGGACAAGTCCCTGCCCTTGTTCCCATTCCAGCAGGGACTGTCTGCTTCAGGGAGGGATGAGGGAGACTGGCTGCCACACCCTGGGACACTGGCCAGCCTGGGGCTACTTTGCCCTGGGTTACTGTGGTATGAGGCTGGGCTGGAGGCTTAGAGCAGCTTCAGAGGTGCCGTGAAGGGGCATGTCAGATGCTGCGGGGCCTTGAGGAGGGACCGAGGACCATGGGCTTACCAGGCTTTCCTTATCCCCCAGGTCCCCCCACCTTCCTCTCTCTGAAGGTGTTTCCGTGGTTGACCGCTGCCGGGAAGCTGCCAGTGGTTTCTAATGATCAACTGCAGCTCAGCTTCTCTTGAACCCGAGACCCCAGGTGCGGAGTCAGCCTCTCCCACCCCGACAGGCCCCCCACTTGTTGGGCACACACTCTTATCTTGGCCCCTCCCTCCAGAAGCTCTTTCTTCTGTGGCCTTCACTGTCACTGACAGGCCGAGTGGGGCTGGCCCAAGGTATCTTGGTGCCCTCCGGGGCCTGTAACCTGTGACCTCCCAGTTAGCACAAAAAGAGAGACCTGTTCTGAGATGTCACCTGTGATGGTTTTAAAACATGGCCCCAACATTCTTTGGTATTCTTCCCATCAAGAAATGAGATCTATGTCCCTCTCCGCATGAACCTGGGGGAGTTATGACTGCTTCCGTCCATAACCTTGGGTGGAAGTGATGCTATGTGAGGCTAAGTTGTAAAAGTCCATGCAGTTTCTTAGGACGCCTGCCAGCCCCCACGACTGCAAGCTGGAGAAGCCAGGTGGAGTCATTGGGGTCCACAGGCCCCGCTGAGCTCCCAGACGACAGCCAGCACCACCTGGCAACCGTGGGAGGGAGCTGTCTCGCATGTCCTGCCCACTGAGCCTTTCGGATGACTCCAGCCCCAGCGAACATCTGACTACAATCACATGAGAGAACCCAAGTGAGAACAGCCTAGTCAACACCCCCCCAACTCCTGACCCACAAAACTTTGAGCAAAATAAAATAGTTGTCCTTTCACATCACTAACTTTGTATAATGTTTTATGCAGAAGTACAGTCACTCCTGGGGACCTGGGGGAATTGGTTCCAGGAACCCCCTCGGATCCTTGGAGGATCCCCTCTGAGGATACTCAGGTCCCTTATATAAAATGGTGTAGCATCTGTGTATAACCTACACACATCCCCTCATATACATTTTTTTCATTTTTAGAGACAGGGTCTCGCTCTGTCACCCAGGCTGGAGTGCAGTGGCATCATCATAGCTCACTGCAGCCTTGAACTCAAGGGACCCTCTTGCCTCAGCCTCCTGAGTAGCTGGGACTACAGGTGTGCACCACCACGCCTATCTAATTTTTAAAGTTTTTTGTAGAGATGGGGTCTCACTATGTTGTCCAGGCTGGGCTCAAATTCCTGACCTCAAGTGATCCTCCCATCTCAGCCTCCCAAAGCTCTGGGATTATAGGCATGAGCCACTATGCTGGCTTCTCATATACTTTACACCAAGTCTAGATTACAGTAATTATAATACTGAATACTATGTAAATGCTATATAGTTATTATACTGTATCCTGTTTTATTTGTATTATCTTTTACTGTGGTATTGTTATTTTTCCAAATGTTTTCCATCTGAGCTTGGTCGATTCTGCGGATGTGGAACCCCCAGATACAGAAAGCCAACTGTGGAAATGGAACATTGCCTCGGCATCCCTTCTGGTTCTTTTCTTAGTCCCCCGCCTGCCACGTCTCCTAGGCTGAACCCCTCCTGGACTGGAGCAAAGCCCTGAGAGGGCTCCTCGGGCTCTGAAAACGCAGTGGGGGAGCTGGGGCAGGCTGCCTCATTGCCCTGGCCCCCAGGGGCTAACCAGGCCTGCCCCGATGGCGGTGGCCAGCCAAGCACCTGACAGATGAGCGGCTGGGCAGCGCCTCTACCCCAGGCTCTACTTTTTGGCCAGGACCAAGCTGTCCCTGGTGTCTGCCTCTGTGCCCGTGCTGGCCCTGGGGTCCCAGGTGTCCGAGGCCTGAACTCCTGTCCCCAGTTTATTGGCTGAGCAGGGCTGGGGCTGGATAAGGACAGGGTGAGCCTCAGGAGCTGAGGCCTTGGACATGCTGGGGTAGGAGTAGATCGTATAATAGAAGGACCGACCAAGCAGCAGAGGGAGGCTGGTAACGGGCGTGCCTCCGGCAGGGAAGGGAATGTCTGGGGCTGCTGGAGGGAGATGTTTCTCTGTCTGCCTTCTGCGTTCTGGGACTGCGAAGCCTGTTCCGAAGACATGCGTGTGTGCTTACATTGACACGTGGATAAACGGCGGTGCAAACAGTCTTCTCTGCGGGAGGGAACTGTTGTGTCCCAGCACTGGCCCGTGGCGGGGAGGGCTGCGGGAATGGGAGGTGGTGGCAGCAGACGCCCTGGGTGCCCAGCCTCCAGCCCCGCGGCTCTCCTCCCCGCCCACGAAGGCTGTTTACGGAGGTCTTTGGCAACCCTCTGCCTGAAGGCCTTTTTTCTGACTGTGGGAAGGTAGCTGGTCGTGGCCACAGGGCAGGCCAGAGGTGCCAGGGAGTTAAAGGCCCAGAAGCAGCCCTCAAGCAACGACAGGCTTGTTGCTTGGATGCTGCTGCCTTATCCCCATTTGATGGACCAGGAGTGGATGCAGAAACGCCTGGCTGCACTCCGGCTCGCTTGGGTCAATGCTGAGGCTACTCCAACCGCTGGCTGAGGGACAGGGCTCTAACGGCCCTAGGTGCTAACTGGTTAGACGGTCCCTCTGTTCCTGGCATCTTTCCCTCCTCTGCTGTAGTGGTGCCTGGCCGGCCACCTCCATTAGTGAACTACGTGTCCTCTAACCTTCGCCTTGGGGTCTGCATCCTAGGGAACCTAAACCAAGACAGAGGAACCAAGAAAAGTCTTCGAGAATCTCCTAATCCGGCTGGGGAGTGGGATCAACAGTTTCTCCGACGAAGTACTAATACGAGGGTGTGTATAATAAATGTAGCAACCATAGCCTCCTCTACTACGTGCTGGCTCAGTGCCAGGCAGTGGCCGTGGGCTCACTGTCTGTTGTCCTGTTGAATGCTCACCGTGGTCCTCTGTGGATGCTGCTGCCTTATCCCCATTTGATGGATAAGAAAGCTAAGGTTTAGGGAAGTCTTTTATTCAAGGTTAAGACCTGGGAAGTGGCAGGTTGGCTTGGAGAGCAGGGATCCAAACAGGGGTGGTCCCTGAGGGCTGACGGCCCTGTGGGGGTAGGGAAGAGAGAGGCTGGAGGTCGGTATGATCTCTGAGGAAGGGGGGCATTTAAGCTGAGCCTTGAAGGAGGAACAGACCCTGGGAAAATGGAGAGTCCTAGGGAGGGCCTTGGGCCTCAGTTTCTCATCTGTCAAGTGGACATAATAATAGTGTCCCTCCCATTGGCTGTCTGGGGATTCAGCGAGTTGCTATGGATATGAAGGGCCGTAGTAAGTGTTCAATACGTGCTAATTATTGTTGCCTATTCTGGGAACAATGTGAGCTGTCGGGCATGGTCCTGGCTGGAGGCCTGAACAGGTTCCAGGGGCAGCCTTCCAGCTCCCACTCCCAGTACCCAGGCCCTGAAGGGAGAGAGCCGGAAAAGCAAAAAAAGGAAAAAATTAATTTGTCTTGAGCCCCTGCATTTGGGATTTCACTCAGCCAGCCTAGCATATTCCTCTTTCAGTAACTCCACAACCTCTGTCACCCAATCTCCATATCAATTCCTGACAATCTGAAAGTCCTTCCTGCTGTCTAACCTCTTTTCCTCCTGCTGTGCATTTCGTCTGTGGGGACAAAGGCAGAGCTAGTGAATCTCAGTGATTGGCGCTGGAGTCTGCTGGAATCAGGGCGGGTGGAGCCTGCGTGTGGCCCACAGACTGGTGCCCAGAGAGAACCCATCCTGGGCGCAGAGGCCTGCCTGGCTCCAGGTGGAGGGAGTGAGCCAGGGGCCCTTGCTGGAAGGTGGAGTCAGAGGGGGTCAAGGTGGCAGCTGGAGGTGGAAGCTGAAGACACAGGCCTTGGCAGGGTCCCCGTCCTAACTTCGGGGCTCCTCCCAGCCACCGCCAAGGAAGTGTTCGGGGCAGGGTCTGCGAAGGCAAAGGAAGCTGCTGGGCTGCCCTGCCTCTGTCTGGGCACAACTCCTGCGTTGAAGGCTTCTCCTCCCACATTCCCTGTCTGTGACCCTTTTGCAGCATGGAGGTGACACTTACAGGCCCTGGGGTCAGGCAGACCTGAGTTCAAGTCCCACTTATTGCCTGTGATGTCGGGTAAGCCCCTCCCCTCCCTGAGCTTTCCTTAGGTGAAAAATGAGGATGACTTACTGGCTGTACGACCTTCACCAATCTGTTAAATAGCTGAGTTTCTGTTCCCCGTCTGTAGCATGGGAATGACCTGATCGCTGTTTGATTGCTGGCAAGCCCCAGCAGCTCTTTGAGCCTCAGTTTCCTCATCTGTAAAATGGGGACTGGGATGCATTAGGACTGTGCACTAATCCAGTCACAGTGCCACCTAGGGCTGGGCCACAGGTGTGGGCGATGGTTGGTTATTATCAGTTCCCTTCCTGAATCCTCCCAAGTGCCTTGGGCAGCCTTCCTCTCTGCACCCCCAGCCAAGCCTGGACAAACATGGAGGGCTGACCGATGTGCCAGGGCCGATCCTGGGAGTGGTTATGCTTAGAAATAAAGTGTAGGATGGCAGCAATGCCAGCCAAAGGAAGGAGCTGGGGATGTTCAGCTTGGCCCAGCCCATGTTTGTCTGCAGGGGTCAGGAGCTGGGTCACAGCTGGGGCCATGGCCACCAAGGCGCTTAGACCCTTGGGGAGTCCTTGCCCTCATGCCCCTGCTTTAGCCTGGAGCATGGGAGGGGATACCATTGGCAAGATGGTCCCAGTGTTCTTTGGGATTTGCTCGTTCTTGGACTCAGGCTGAGTAGAGACAGTACTTGGCAGGAATCCACCTCTGTCCTCCTGGAGCATACCCTTTGGGTCTCGAAGACACTGACCACAGGGCCCTCCATCCCCAGGGACCCCTTCCAGGGACCCCGAGATTCTACGTTCTACTGCTTCCTGTAGCAAAGTGACAGGGACCCAATGTTACCTGCGAAATGGGCCCAGCACAGGACTGGCACATAGCAGGTGCCCACTAAGGGTCTGTGGGATGAACGAGTGATCAGGGTCACCTAGAGTTGGCCCTCAGCCCACCCTGAGTTCCTCCTCAGGACCCCCAGGAACCCTCCCCTGCCTCAGGGCTCTCCAGTGTGCACAGGGAGATGGAAATTGTGGGATTAAAGTCTCCAGGGCTACCTCGGCCTAGGAGGGCAGGAGTTGGCGCATAAACACCCTGTCCCCCACTGGGCTCCCCTGCCCCTTGGCGGGACAACCTGAAGCTGTAATGCACAGCCCCTTAGAATGCTGCCAGGGGGCTTGTGGGCGTGTGCTTCCTGGGATCTTCTCCCACGTAAACTGCTATCCCAAGGGCAGAACTCAAATGAAGCCAGGGGCCCAGCCTTGCTGCTAACCCCCATGTGACCGTGAGTGAGTTAAATAGTTAACCTCTCTGAACCTTGATTTCCTTACCCATCCAAGGTCTCCACGGTGGCTGCTCCCACGGTGGTGAGGGTAACATTCCCCGGAGGGTGGGAAGCAGTGTGTGGGCTGGAAAGCACCTGGCTGGAACTTCCCTTGGAGTTGCTCTCCCAGGATGGTGACACTATTCTGTATGACACTGTCATGGTGGATATATGACATTATGCATTTGTCAAAACCCATGGAGCTGTACAACACAAAGAGTGAGCCCTAATGTAAACTCCGGCCGTTAGGTAATAACCACACATCCATACGGGTTCCTCAGGTACGACAAACACAGCGCACCAATGCAACTTGGTAATAATGGGGAACTGGGACGGCGCGAGGGGGAGTGTGGCAGCGCAAGTCTATGAATCGAAAAGAGAAAGAGCAGTCCGTGGGCTGGACGGCATCGTGCTGGAGCTTTCCTTGGAATTGGCTCACCCACCCTTGGACCTTGGATGAGGGTCTGAACCGAGAAGACGTTATCCTGCCTGCCACACTTGTCAGCTAAGCGGCAGGACAACAACTGAGCCACGGGATTCCCTCCCTGGCCCAGGATTCCAGAAGGGACTAGTCCAGCCACAATGGGACCCAGCAGGTTGGACACCCTGCACGGTCCCGGCCCTGGGAGGCTGGAGAGGGGAGGCAGAGGCAGGGAAGGATGACGCTCTTGACGGCCTGTCTGGTTCTGTCAGCTCGGACACTGTGATGTGTCACAATGTCCTATCACCGCCTCAGGCGTGTTCCTTCCTGCCATGGGGTCTTTGTACATTCCATTCCCTCTGCCTGGAGCGTCAGTGCCAGTGTCACTTCCTCAGGGAAGCCCTCCTGCCTCCCACTGCCCGCCCCCAGTGCCCCAGCCTCCCCGGGGGAGCTCCAGTCCTGTGCCGCCACACCCCATTCTTGCACGGCACGCGGCGAAGTTGCGGTATAACTCAGGCAGGTGATTCAGATGTGCATCTGAACTTGGATTCCGAGAGGGCAGGCTTGTGTTAGCTTTGCATCGCTACCGTGCCCGAGCAGCTTTCCAGTGGCCGGCACACGGCACAGACTCAATAAATATTTGTCAAGTGGTTGAATGCAGCCTTCTCACCAGGCTGCTTGCTCAAAAGACCAAGACCGAGTTTGGTGTTCACAGACTGGAGTGTCCCTTCCAGAGAAAACCTGCCCAACTTTGAAGGCCCGGACCCTAGGATTTTTGTAGCAGCTGGGCCGTCGGGAGGCAGCACTTCACTCAGCATGCTGGGATGCTTCTGAGCACGCTGGTTGCCTGGGCGTCCTGGTATCTGGTTGGGGACGGGGGCTCTGCTCCACCAGGCCCCAGTAAGGCCTCCTGTGTTCCTGCCGGGCCCAGGAGCCGGTGGGGGTGTGGTAGGAAGAGGCCAATTGCACGGTCCAGGCCGGCTGCTCTCCATCTGGCCAACAGCCTCCCCCGCTGCCCCAGGACAAGGGCCCCAGTGTCTGCTGGCTCCTGGGCAAACAGCAGGCCTTTCTGTGCCTTCCTGCTCCCGAGAGTCTCAGCTGTGACCCCTCCCTGCCCCTCAGAAGGCACACCCCTCGATACATGACCCTTCCTTCTGAACGATCCAGAAACAGAGGCCAACAAATCCTGTGCGGGAGCACGTCCTGTTTGGTGGGTGAACCCCTTTATTTCAGCCGGGCAGCCTGGGCAAGGACTGGCTGGAGGGGCCTCAGTGCTGCCAACGTGGGTGAGGGGCATGGCTGGAGGCCAGGGCCCAGCCCAGGTGGACTTGACGTCATGCTTTTCCTCTCCGACTCCTGTCAGACAAAGCCTGCTCCTGCCTGGCCCTGCCCCCAGGGAAGATTTCCACGCTGTTCTCTTTCTCAACAGGATCACGGGGTTGTCGCTCCCTGCTTCTAACCTGCCTTTATTGTTGGCAGGTGAGGTGCCGAGGCCTGAGCACACTCACAGAGGCCTGTGCCACTTCCCCTCAGGGTGCAGGGTCCTCCAGTGTCTACAGAGAGAATGGCCAGGGGCCCCTCCTTGGGGGCTGCCGCCAAGAAGCCAGGCACCAGCATGGGGTGACCTCAGAGGGCAACTGGGGGCAGTAACCAGCCTTCACTACTATCCCCACCCCCCACTCAGATTCAGAACTGGGGGGGTGGGTGGCAGCTCAGCCCAGCCCCCTGAACTTCCTCCTCCTTATCAGGGGGTGTGACAGGCACTTAAACACTGATTGCTCAGCTGAGCAGGGACTTGGAGGCCTGACTTGGAGAGATCTTGATAAAATCTCCTGCCTTATGCATGTCCCCTCCTTGGCCATCCATCTAAAACAAAAGCCCCCCAAAACAAAAAAACCAAAAAACCCCCCAAAGTTCTACCATTAGATTGTCATTTCTTTAAATCTAAAATATAAGAATTTCCCTTTTTGATAATCCTCAGAACAAGGCAAATAATGACGATTGCAGAGAATATTTGCCAACTGAGCTAAGTGCTTTACAAAGTATTACTGGTTATTCGTGTGGGGTATTTTCTGCACCCCTCCAGGTCCACCGTCCCCTCTTCTGCACTTGGTCTGCGCCCCAGGAGGCTGAGCTTTATGGCCCAAATCGCGCAGCGTCCTTACCCTCTGGTTTCCCGTCAGGTTGTGCCAATGGGAGGCGCCAGGAAGACACTAGAAGGCAGAGGAGAGAGAGATGGGTGTTTGTTCTATCAGCTGCCCGCTGCCCAGCCCTGGCTGGCGGTGGCTGGGCCTTGCTCTCTGGAGGGCTGCGCTTCCCTCGGGGGCATTCGCAGGCCTGAGTGGTGACAGCTCCCTGCACTTGCCTGCTCCAGGCACCGCATGCCCTTGGTGGTTCTTTGACACTGCCCACACCCCTGCAAGTCCGTCCATCTATGAACCGCTCCTCCGTCACCTGTTGTGGATGTGTCGCCAGTTACCTGCCAGGACCTGACTGACACGGCTCTGCATTCTCAAAGGGTCTGCCAGGACACTGAGACCCGGAGACAGTGGGAGCGTCTCTACCCAGTTAGTCAGCGGCTGGAGCTGGGTTTCCAGTGGTCTTGCTCCAGGGCTTGCTTTTCACTTTGCCTGGGAAGGTGCCCTGGGAGGGGTCACGGATTACCTGCCCCGGCACCTCGGGGGAGGGTGGCACCTGGTGATGGGGCGTCAGCCTGGGGAAGACTGCGGTGGAGGCCCTTGGTTTCAGGGCTCCAGAGCCAAGGGCTTCTTTCCAAGAAGGCCGTACTTAGAAGGGGCGGGCATCAGGCTTGCTTCTGTGACCAGCGGAGTCCTGCAGCAGACTGCTGCTATCTCCTGCCTCACCAGACCAGGACCACGTGTTAGAGTCAGTTGGCTGCATCCCCCAGTCATTTCCCCTTCAGCCCCTTGCACGTGGTAGGTGATCAGCAAACGTCTGAAATGCATCGCTAGGGCTCATGGCTGGGGCGCGGGGGTGGGGGTGGGGGTGGAGGAAAACTCGTTCTGTCTCCGTCCCAGCCTTCCCAAGCAGCTGAGTGTGTAAGTGTGTCTGAGTGTGTGGGCGAGAGTACATGAGTGAAAGTGTTGGTGTGTGAGTGTGAGAGAGTGTGTGAGTGTGTGTGAAGATCCCGGGGCAGGCAGCCCTGCACACTCGCCCTGGCTGTGGCTAAGTGGTTATTGTGGGCTGAGGTGCCCGCTCAGGGCAGCCTATGGCATGGGGAAGGAATTCTCTGGGAACCCCAGCGGGGCTGGGCTGGCACCCCACCCACGGCGGGTGACCCAGCTGGGTGGCTGCTGCACTGAGTCAGCCCTTCTGGCCCGCCTTTGCCCCACCCCTGCTGGCCCTGCTGCCGTACCAGGGGTGAGGGGCAGAGGAAGCCCTTGAGAATGCCCTGTTATCTGCCCCAAACCAGGAGACTGTCCATCTGCACGGGTAGCTTGAGCGGGGTGTTCTGCCCTCCCAACCACAGTCAGGGAGGGCCAGCAAGAGCTTACAGAACAGTCAGAGCCGGGGAGAAGGTCTGAGTGCCGCCTCCTTTCCTCACTTGCCTCCTCAGGATGGAGAGCGCAGGAGGGGATTTCCTGGGGGTCTTCCTGCTGGCACTTGCAGCTGGGGGGGTGAGGCTTTGAACATCTTTATTTTTATTTATTTTTGGTTATGGTCTATACATCCACGTAGTCTGAAATGCAGACGTTTGAAAAAGAGATATGGTGAAAAAGAATGGCTGCACCTAGCCCCTGCCCCTCAGTTCCTCCCTAGAGGCCCTGTAGTCACTGGCTTCCTGGGAATCCTGAGTTTGGAATTTCTTCCCAGCCCCTCTGTTTTCCCTCTGGGAGAGGCTCCCTTGGGAGGTGGGGCTGGTGGGTGCTGGGAGACACCCAGCCATTGAGGTTGGGGCCTGGGCCAGGCAGACCGGTCGTCAGGGAGATGGTGGTGACCTCCTTCCTGATCCTGAACTTGGCCCCAGCTTAACAGGGTCCCACTCAAGCCACTCAGGAGAGGTATGGCTCATCAATTCTCCTTCCCAACTCCTTGGAGCACCCCTGGGGGCTCCCCACCCTCCAACCCAGGCGACCCAGGTACCTGACCCCGACCTGGGGCTCCCACAGTCTCCCTGTGTATTTCTCTCCTGGTGTAATTTATATACTTTCCACACCCTCTTTCTCTTTGACAATTCGATTCTGCACAGATTTATTAAGCACTTACTATGTGCTTGGCTTGGCCTGGCCTGGAGACACAAAGTGAAGAGCACACAGTCTCCTCTTCCTGGTATCTCACAGTTTGCTGGGGGAGGCCAATGAGGAAACAGGGAGTTTCAATCTAAGACAGCCTCTGATATGTTCTCTAATAGTGGAGGAATAAAGAAATTGTATGTTAAAAAAGTCTGACAGAACCCAGTGTTGGTGAGGGCATCGTTCAGAGGGCATCATTCAGTGGGCACATTGTCACGCGGCTGGTAAGAGGGTAAAGTTAGAACAGCCAAATTGGAGAACAATTTAGAAACTTCTAGGAAGTTGAATGTACCTTACCTGCACTCCAGTAATTCTACTTCTAAGTTTCTACTCTACAGTGGGGGTTTTCAAACTTTTTGACAGGTATCCTCAATAAGAAATACACTGTGGCCTGGGCCCAGTGGCTCACGCCTGTGATCTCAGCACTTTGGGAGGCCAAAGAGGGAGGATCACTAGAGGCCAGGAGTGTGAGACCAGCCTGGGCAATATAGTGAGATCCAGTCTTTACAAAAAAATGTAAAAATTAGCTGGGCATGGTCACCCACCTGTAGTCTTAACTACTCAAGAGGCTGAGGTGGAAAGATCGTTTAAACCCAGGAGTTCAAGGTTACAGTGAGCCATGATCCCACTACTGCATTCCAGCCTGAGTGACAGAGCTGCAATACTCTAGCTCTCAAAAAAAAACAAGGAGAAAGCAAGGACAAAAAAAATACGCCATTACCCAGAACACGTATATCACACACCCACAACAAACTTTCACCCTGGTAGTTACCCTGGCGATGTGGAACACATTGATATTTTCTAATCGGGTTTGGATTTTAAAAATGCTGATCTTCACTCAGTAAGTTGATTTTCTAAGCCATTAATGAGCCTCAATACATAGTTTGAACAACACTATCCTTGATATATTGATGCACGTGCACAAGGAGACAAGAATATTTGCTGCAACATTGTTGTAATAGCAAAATTTAAGTCTTTATCTAAGATCTGTCACCAACAAAATGGATAAACAAATTGTGACGCGGTCAGGAAGTGCACTGTCACACAGCAGCTATATGTATCAAAGGATGCACACAGGGTGATACCATTTATACGAAACGTAAGACGTTGCAGAGTGATATCATACGTTGTTTATGGATACATTGGTATATGCTACAAGCATAAAAACCTGCATGAAATAATAGCTGCCCAAATCAGGATAGTGGCTGTCTCTGGAGGGAGAGGAAGGGGAATATAGTCGGGGAAGTGTGCATAAGGAATTTCAACTGAATTTTTAAAGTTTTGTTCTTAAAAAAATTAGAACAAAATTTTGCAAAATACATAGATTTGACAAAGCTGGAAGAAGAGTATAGGGCAGTCACTGTATTTTTATCTATTATTTCTTAAAATATTTCATAATAATATTTAAAAGATTGATGCCCCAGTACTCTAGGGAAGGAGACCTTATTCTGACCATGGGAAATGGAAAAGGGGAAGGAGGGAGCCGCAGCAGCCTGGGCACAGGGGCAGGAGTGGATGGGGTCCTGGGAAACAATGACGTTCTCTGTCCTGCCTGGGGATGCCGTGCTGAGGGCTCACACTCCCTCCCACGGACACTCTCCCCATCTACCAGATGAGGAAACAGAGGTCGAGAGAATTGCCACGGAGAGACAGAGGTCGAGAGCATTGCCACGGAGAGCGGCAGGGCTGGGACTCAAATCCAGGCCTATAAGAGCCAGAGCCTGAGCTCCTGACCCGTCCACAGCATGGTCCCTGCTTCAGGAGCAATCCTGGTGGCCGCAGAGCGTGCAGGGGTGGGGAGGAGAGGGCACAGCCAGGCAGGCTGTGAGGGTCTGGTGCGCTGGGCTAGGGCACGCAGACTCTGTTCTGTGGGCAATGAGGAGGTGCAGGCAGGCCCCAGCCCTCCAGCAGGGCAGTGAACTCAAGGGAGCTATACCATCTGTTTCTTAAACTTTTTTTAACCAGCTGAACCTTTCTTTAACAAAGTCCAACTCAGAACCCAGAGCTTACGGTGGAGCTGACTTGGCAGAAGCAGGTGATGGGGGACTGGAACCCAGGGGTGGCTCCTGTGGAAACAGCACGGACCTCGTGTTCCAGAAAAATTCCTAGAAGCAGTGTGTGTGGCAGGCGGCTGGGAACAGCCTCCCCACCAGGACTTCAGTCAGGTAGAGAGGCATGCGACCCACCTCTGCGCCTCCTGCCTGGTGGAGAGAGAGGCTCAGAGCTCTCCCAGGCTGGGGCAGGGGCGGGCAAACCAAGGGCATGCGCTTTGGGCCAGGCAGGGCTGAAGTGCAGTGACCTCCCCTCCTGGCTGTGAGACATGGGCTGAGTTCAGACCCTCGATTTCCATCTCAGGAGAGGAAGGAGATGGACCCCCGGCTGAGGCTGGGGCAAGGAAGGCACAGGTCCTGAAGGTGTTTCCAGCTCATCCCTCTGCATCCACCCTGTCTGGAGGAGAAAAGGCGACTGGGCCCAGGCTGGCAGCCTGACCGGAAGAAGAGCCTGGTGCCCAGCAGAGGCCGCACACATAGTAGGACTTCGATGGAACGAGTGCATATTTTCCCTCCTGACTCCTGGGAGCAAGTGAAACTGTGCGGGGGAGGTCCTTCTTGGCGAGGCTCCAGGGGTGGGCAGCTGCAGCTCAGCCAGCGTGGGGCAGTGGAGGGTGCTGGGCTCCACTTCGCCTCCAGTCGCCGTGAACCTGCTGTGTGGCCTCGATGTTTGGCGCTCCTCTGGATTTTGGTCATCTATTTTAGGCACAGTGGCCTGGATGAAGTTTTTCAAAGTGCAGTTTGCAACCCATTTGGTACACTTCTGAAAGCAATTTGGTGGGTTACAACCAGTATTAAAGCAGCAACAACAACAACACGACTGAAACAGAATAGAAAGTATCAGGCTGAGCGTGGTGGCTCCCGCCTGTAATCCCAGTACTCTGGGAGACTGAGGCCTGAGGATTACTTCAGCTCAGGAGTTTGAGACCAGCCTGAGCAAGAGCGAGACCTCCGTCTCTACAAAAAATAGAAAAATTAGCTGGGCTTGGTGGCACTGGCCTGTAGTTCCAGCAGGATGGCTTGAGCCCAGGAGTTTGAGGTTGCTGTGAGCTAGGCTGACACCACAGCACTCTAGCCACAGTGACAGAGCAAGACTCTTGTCTCAAAAAATAAACAAAATAAAATAAAGAATAGAAAATATCAGAACGCATAACAGGTCAAAAGGGTAAGTGTTGTTTTGTGAAGCTATTGTTTCACTTATATACAGATGAAGATGTGGACTAGGCTGATGTAAAACTTATTTTTTACAGTGGGCTCTGGTGAAAAAGCTGTAGAACGCGCAACTTAGCGATCCCAGAGCTGTCCTCCCCTCCCAGGTTCTAGAGATCTTTGCGAAAAAACGCACAGCCAGGGACTCTTGTGCGCGCCCGGTCGGCAGCTCTTTGCTCTGAACTGTCTCCACCCCTCCGCGGGTCTCTCTTCCTGCTTCACTCCCCGAGTCCCCTCCTTCCTTTCTCCCAGGAACAAACGCCCCCCGCCCCCACCCCTCAGGAAGTAGAGGGTGGGGGTCGGGAGGGAGCAAATGTGATCGAATGGGGGTGGCAGCGAGTACCCTATCCAGGAGTTCAAATGAAAGGACTAGGAAGCAGACACCCAAGCACCCGGGGAACAGAACAGAAAGTAAGCGAGCCTGGGACGTGAGTCTGAGGGCAGGACTTTGGGAGCCAGAGCCCGCCGGCGGCGCCGCAGCGGGTCACTCCCAGAGGGCCGGCACCCGGACTTGTCATTGTTGGCGCTTGGGTGCGCTACTAACTAGCGAAGGTAACTCCCCCTCACCCCCACTTTTTTTTTTTAAAGGAAAGAAGGAGCCAAGTTTTGCAGCCAACTCCTGGAGAGGGAGCGGCTGAACTGATTCGGAAGTTGGATCTCTTTGTACACAGGAATGCGGACAGAAAAAAACAAAACCCACCCCATTGCTTCATTTCCCCTCCAAGCCCGAGAACTTTCTATTGTGCAATGAAAAGGCTTTTCACGTTGAGAAAAATGAATCCTGATTTGCGCTGCAAAGGGATGAGCGCGCCTTTGGGCGCCAGACGGCTCTCAGCTGGGCGCGGAGACCGCGCGGTGGCCGGACCAGGACGCTCTGGGGAGCGTCCTCAGCGCGCGGCTCGCCGCAGTGCCTGCGGGGCGCTGGATTCCCCCATCCGCGGGCGCCCGCGCTGGTTTTCAGCGACCCGAGGGCCGGGAAGTGAACAGTCCGGGGAACCCCGAGGGCGGAGAGCCCCCGGCTACGGCCGGGCCTCCCAGGGATGGCAGTTCCGCGAGCCTGCGGGAGTCCGGGGACTGCCCAGACGCAGGGTGTCTGGGGAGTCATGAGGGTTGGCGGCGCACTGGGTGTCCGGGAGGCCGGACCCCGGACGTGCGAGGGGCGCTGGGAGGCGGGCCGGTGCACATGGGTGCCGGCGGGCCAGCCGCGGCGGGGTGCGGGGGGGTTGGGGTGTGGCCTCCCCGCCTCCCGGGCGGAATTTGCATGTGTGTGGCGGCCCCAGACTTCCTGCTCCTTCTACGCCGCAGGTACGCGCGGGCCGGGCCGGGCCGGCGGGCGGCGGGCGCTCCAAGACGTGGGCACCTCCTCACCCGGACCCCGCGCCGCGCCGCGCCGCGCCGCCTCCTGCTCGGTGGCCGCCAGCCCGCCCCGGCCGCACCGAGCGCCAGGCTCCGACGTGGGGGCGCGCCACTCCCCAGCCCCCAGAACCCCAGTCCTCCGCACTGAGACTGGCCACGCGACCCTAGGCGCCCCTGCCACTCTGGGCCCCAGAGGGACGCAGCCATGAGCGAAATGTCCAGCTTTCTTCACATCGGGGACATCGTCTCCCTGTACGCCGAGGGCTCGGTCAATGGCTTCATCAGCACTTTGGGGTGAGTGAAACGAGCTGGAGGGGGACGCGGGCGGGCAGGGTTGCCGTGGGCCCTGGTGCCAACTGCGTGCGTCCTGCCACCGCCGCTCCCTGACAGAGGACCTGGACGTCCCCAGCCCCAGGGAGCTGGGGGACGGCTCTCCCCCTTCTTTTACAGAAAGGAAGTGAAGTGTTTGCTCAGGTAGGAGTCAGGCGCTCGGCCGGAGCTGGCAGGAGGCGCCCCCCTCGAAGCCTCCACCCTCCCGCGCGCGCCTTTCTTCGGAGGGAGCGGAGCGGGCGAGACTTCCTCTGCAGGTGGTCGCGGGGGCGGGCCGGTGGGTGGCTGGAGCCTGAGCTGGGGAAGGGCATCCGGGCCTGGACGTGCTCGGCTCTTGGGGTGGGGCGGAGCCGTGGGGGTGGCATCCTCAGCTCCTAGCCCCGAATCCTGTTACCGATGTTGTGCTTTTGAGGGGTCGCCTCTTCTCCTCGCAGTCATCTCCCTGTGCCGCCCCCCCTTCAGTAGGAGTGTCTTCTCAGTCCTCTCTTTTTGGGCGTCCCGGGTCCTGGCCAGCTGCTCCCCTTCTTTCTCCCCGCTCTCGCCGTCAATTTCCTGCGCAGGTCATCTGGCGCCCCTGGGTCCCTGGTCCCAAGTTGTCTCCAGCACTTTACAAACAATAATTAATTCTGGCCGCCACCCCCCAGGGTCTGGGCTGGATAAACAGGGAATCAATTCATGTCTCTTGCATGTAGCAAGGGTGGGCAGGGGAGAAATTCGGCAGAGAGAATGGGTTTATCTTCAGAGAAGCAGTTGGGTGAGTCGCTGAGGATGGGGAGTAGAGTGGGCTGTCACCTGGCTCCCCTGGTCTCTTGCAGGGTTGTTGGCAGTTAAGCTTTAGTCTTGCTGGATAGGGGGACTGGATTTCGGGTTTGGAGGGCTGGCTCTGCCAGCAGGGGGTTCCCACTGGGAATCCCAGTGTGCCCTGCTTGCCATACTGCAGCACCCTCCAGGGCTCTTTTATCCCCCCCCCTCATTCAGATGTGGAATCCCTGACCACTGGTCTGTCCACTCCCACTGGATCTGACTTCTGGCCAGTTCCCGAGAGGATGGGGGTGGAGCTGCATCTGGGCCAGCATCTGTGTAGGCCTCCTGCAGAGAGCCATGACCAGGCCCTGGCTGCCCTGAGGCCAAGGCCTGCACACAGCAGGTACATAGTGAACTGAGGGAAGGAGGAGAGGGTGTGGCGGTCCCTTCCTAGTATCTGAACAGCACTGGGGACTTTCGGAAACGACTGTCTCCTCTGTTGCTTAATGCCCGGCTCAGGGCTGAACATATTGCGCGTGGTTTTTAAGCACCTGTGAGATTGAACGGAACCAGGGAAAACATCTTACTCTTCCTTCCCCTGCCCTCACAGGGCTCATTCCCTCATAAGGGATTCCCTCTATTGCCGCCTAAGATAACTTGCACCTTGGCCCTTCCTGCCCCAGGAACTGCTTGATCCAGTCCATGCTGATCCTGGGGCAGGTCCTGGTGACCTCTGAGAGCCCCTCTACCCCAGGTGCACCTTCCCTGGGCAAACACCTCCAACGTCTCCTGACTTTCCACCCACCCTTCCGGCCCAACATGTGCAGGCCCCCACCTTAATTTTTGGGGTTTTTCTCACCACCTTCTTCAAACACTGGAGCTCCAGAAGCCCCACACTACTCTCTGTTCCCGCGGCCTGGCCCAGGCTCTGGTCTCTTTACCTTTGTTCCTGTGTTGCTCCTGCCCTTTAGTCAGTCTCCACCTGGGTAAATCTGTCCCACCCTCTAAGATCTAGTGCAAAGTGGCCTCTTTTGAGAGATACAACTTCCCCCACGCCCCTGGGCAGAGTTAACCCTTTCTCCTCTGTGCTTTCTGACTGCTTTGGACAGACTGCTCTCCAGTGCTAATCACATCATTGGAGGTTTCCCTGTAGGCCTGTCTAATGCCGGGCCCTTTACCAGGGTTAACTAATTAATCACTCCATTCATATATTCTGCACAAACACAGGCGCTGCACTGGGTGCTGGGGACTGGGTGGTAACGGGGCTGTGCTTCTCACCTCTGAGGAACTTAGAGTCAAGGAAAGAAGGATTTGTAAATGATGTAAGTTGTTGATACTGAAAGTATAGTCATCAGTCCAGCAGTTTCAGCATCACCTAGAAGCTTGTTAGAAATACAGACTCTTAGACCCCATGCCCAGTTCTACTGAATCAGAATCTGCATTTTAATTAGACCCCCGGGGCACTGGTGAATTAAGGTTTGGTGGTGCTCTAAGTGATTCTCTGTCTGCCCAATCCTCCCTAGAATCTTTCTGCCTCCATTCTCAACTCAGGGTCTCCTCTGCCTTTCCCAAGGCTATTGGTGGCCATGTCTGAACCCGGAGGCTGATTCGACTGAGTACCCGGGCTAGGTCAGTGCCCAGTGTCCAGGAGGTGCCCAGCAAGGGCTGGTGGATGAATTTTTGGAAGACAGAGGTGGCCTTGGTGGGCAGGTGGGCCAGGTCGGCTGGGGAGATGGGGAGGGGGCATTGGTGGGAGAGGGAGGCTGGGGCAGCCTTCAGATTGCGGCCAGCGCTCTGCAGTTCGAAGTAGAGGAGGCCAATTAGAGCCTCCTAGATAATTAGAGCTCCTGGTGAAGATTGTACAGTTAACTCTGGCTTGGGAGGATGGGAGGGGTCTGGGGAGTGGATCCTGGGGTGGTTGAGACTGCTGGCCAGCAGGGGAAAGCAGGCCCATACCTGTTTTGGCAGGAAAGCCTGGCCAGTGCCACTGCCTTGCCCCTCACCCCAGGTGGCAACAGCAGAGGCCAGGGCTGGAGCTGCTGATCAGGGCCACCAAAAGGCGGATTTAATGTGGCTTCAGGCCACAGTTCTGGGAAGAACTGGCCTTAGGAACACATGATGGACCCTTCAAGATCTTCCAGTTCCATGAAGATCTCTTTTGAGTGCCCAGAGGGGCAGCCCACACCCACAGGGAGTAAGCTCGGGGAGAACAGGTGAACTGGATCTTGAAGTTGAGCTCCTAACATTTATCACAGTGCCTCTCCCCACCGTGCCTGGGCCACAGAACACCATTTGGGGGCTCTCAGGGCCTTTGGATCACCCCAGGCTCGGTGATCACAGTGAGTAGGGTCAGAAGGGACCCCTGCTTCTTCCCCATGGAGTTCCCTGTCCACCTTCCAGCCTGACCTGCTTCCCTCAGAGGCCCAGGAAGTGTGGGGAGAAATGTAGAGGAAGGCCCAGGTCCCCAGTGTCAGGGTCCTTGGGTTGGGAGCTTCAGGGGCATGGCTCTCAGGAAGGGTGTCTGTCTCACCACTAACCTGCTGGGTGTTTTTGACAAGGCCCTGCCTTCTTGGAGTGTGTTTCTGTCAGCCTGCATGGATCTGAGGTGCTCTGGCTGTACCTGAGAATGTCCTGCGGGTCTTTAAAAAAAAAATCCCAGCTCCCAAGTCCCAGGCCAGGCTAGCTGTATCGATGCCTCCAGAGGGGGCTCTGGGTGTGGGACTTTTAGAAGCTGCCTGGGTGATTTTAATGTGTACCCAGGGTCTGGACTGCTGACCTGAGGGCCCGCCCAGGCTGGTGCGCTGTGGGGAAGCCTGTCTGCTGCGTCTGCCGGTCCCTCAGCCCGGAGATCCTGTCTTTTTGCCCTCTTCAGACTTCATTAAATCATTCAACCAACATTTATGTACCTACTATGTGCCAGGCACTGTTTTAGGCCCTGGACAATCAGTAATCAAGACAGTTTCAGCTTGTTCCATTCTGTGCAGTGGGGAGTTGGAAGAGACGGTCTGTAACGGCCCTTTGAGCCTTAAGTCTCCAAGACACATGTAATTCCAGGGGGGTACTGCCCCTCCCATGCTGACCGCATTCCCTGGGCAGATTTCAGACCTGCCTTGGCTTTCACTTAATTGTGATTTCACTGGAATGAGATGTTACACTTCTGTTCTGTACCCCAAGGCAGGGTCTTGGCCTCAGCTACACTGATCCATGCAACTCATTTTTTGAAAATATATTTTTTTCTGATAAAATGTGAAAAACTCAAATAAAAAAATTATCTGTAATACCACTGCAACTTATATTAACATTCTGTATTGACCTTCTAGCCTTTTATATGGAAATGAACATTTACAGATGATATCAAACTGTGCATATGGCTTTGTATCCTGTCTTTTTTCAGATACAGTAAGCCGTATTTTCTCATGCCAGCACACTACTGTTATGGCTGCATAGCATCCCATAATATGCTGTGCCTTAATTTATTTAAGCATTAAATGAGCATTAACTCTAGTATTCAGCATTCAGGCTGCTTCTAAATTTTTGCTGTTACAAACCATTTGCCCTGAACATCCTAGTCCATACATGCCTGAACTCTTGTCCAGTTATCCTCTCAGATAAATTCCCAGAAATGGAGATCAAAGAGAACATACGTCTTTTACCTCATAGGCTCTCTCTAACTTTGCATGTTTCTCTGGTGGTGGAGGGGGCTGGAAACGAAACTCTGTGCCACAGAAGGTCTGACCCATGTCACATGTCTGTGAGTGTGGCCTGGGGGCTGGGGAGTAAGACCAGCCTCGCCCTGGAGGTTGGCCAGGTCCCAGGCAGCACCAGGATGTGATGGGTGGGGGTGAAGTGGAGAGAGGCACGGAGAGGGGGTGAGGATAGAGCCCCAGCGTCCACCTTGGGACTCCAGGGTCTCAGGCTGCTTCCAGCTCCTTGGCTTAAAAGAATCCTGCTGTAGCCACTTGCTCACACTCTGCCCTGCCCTACATTCCTGACCCCATGTCCCCTCCCTGGCTTGGCTCAGTGGGGCCGTGGCTTGGGTTGGGGGTGGAGAGATTTGCTGAATTTTAGGGTGGGGCCACACCAGCTTTCTGCTCTTAGCTTGGGGGGAGGTTTCTGGGTTTCTCTGCACACATGGCTGGAGTCCCTGCGTGTCCACCTCCAGCCTTGCTCGCTAGACTTCACCCCATGTGAACTGGGGGACCCTTCCCTGGGAATGCGGGCTGTGTGAGTGGAGGGGGGGACACCTCAGGGAGGAGGGAGGAGAGCAGAGCCCAGATCTCCACCAAGTTCATCACAGGCCTCTGAATGTGAGCTCTGAGCCCCCTGGGTATGTCAGGCCGGTCACACCAGGGGCGCAAGTGGTACCCAGCATTTGAACTTGTAGTCACAAGTCCCTGCAGTCAGCACTCCAGGAGCCTGGGGTCACAGAGCAGGGTTCCGTGGAGAGGAGGTCACAGGGCCTTTCAGACCAGGGACTGAGAGAGAGACTGTGGGGGCAGAAATGAGGCTGGGCGTTCACAACACAGTGAGCCAGAGTGTGGGCTGGGGATGGAACCGGGTGGGGCCACATTAAGAGAGGGATTTCCACTTGGGAGACAGGCAGGAGGGACTCATTGCAGGGGCTTCTGTGAGGCAGTAAACGATGGCAGTTGTGTGTTTTTTGGCGGCAGGTAGGCAGAGCGAGAAAGGGCAGCAAACAGGAATCTCAGCCCAGGAGCGGCTGCAGGTGCTTGAGGCAGACACCTGCGCAGATTTGGTTAGCAAATGCCTCTTCCCATCTCTCTCTCAGGCAGCCATCGCTCCTCCCTCCGGCCTGCAGGACAGCCACCTCCCGTGTCTGAGTTAGAAATTGATGACTGCGGGGGTGGGGGTGATACAGGTCACGGGAGGGAGAATTAAGTCTGTCTGAGAGATGATGACGATGATGATGGCAACGGGTAGACTTTACAGATCATTTACAGTGGGAGACTCTGGCCTTCATCTGTGCTGTCACTTTGACCCTCTGCCACCGACCTGGTGCGTAAATATAATTCAGGAAAAGTAAAGAGAACCATTTAGAACACCAGTCTGCCCACTATCTAGACTTAACAATTGCTCACATTTTGTCATATTTGCTACATCTACTTTTTGCTGAAATATTTTATGGTAAATTACATACGTTGCATCTTTTTGCCTCTAAATACTTCATTATATGTCCCTAAGAAACAAAGGTGTGCTCCTGTGTAGCTGCAGTGCTGTGATCACATCAATTAATAATTCCCTAATAGCATCCAGCGTCCAATCCATGGTCAGATATGCCCATCGTCCTCAGTCTGTCTTTGACCACTGGTTTCTTTTAATCAGGAGGCTGTCAGGTCCACACGTTACATTGGTTCCTACGCCTCTTAAGTCTGCTTTAAGAGACTTAAGTGGCGCCCTGCCGCCACCCCCTTCTTTCCCACGGGGACAGTGGTTCCTGAGAAGGTGGGGTTATGCTGCATATGGCCTCACTTTCTGGATTGATTTGGCAGGGCTGCTTTTGTTTGGAGGTGGGCAGGCCTGGCCTGAGGGTCTGCCCTGCTGAGGCTCCTACAGCCCCGCTGACTGTCTAGCAGTGGGACAGTCTGACAGTCCAGTCGGGGTTATGGGGAGCAGGAGAGGCCTGCGCAGGCTGGCGCCCTGGTTGCTCCTCTGTCTCTTCTCAGCTTTCCCTCTCGTCTCCTGCTCCCTGTCTTCTCTTTGGCCTTAACAGATGTATCTTCCTGGGTACCTAGCAGTGCTGGAGACTGACCCCAGGACTTGCCAGAGCCCATCCAATGCTGAGAGCTAGAAACCCAGGCCTGAGGCAGAGGCAGGTGCCCCGAAGGCTGGCACACTAGCAGGGACCTTTATTTCTGCTGGGCCAAGTTCAGCTGTTTTTGCTGTCTCCATTGCTCCTTGGAGAGACCCTTGGGGCTCTCTGAGTGTGCAGCTTACTGCACTTTCTAGACTTCAAGTTCTCTGAAGGCTTTAGCTGTGCTCATTTTTAAATTCCATGTATTCTATATAGTGCCTGGTCCCTCGAGTGGCACAGGATGGATCCTTGGTAAAGGTATGTAGAGGTAAAGGAAATGGATGCTTTTGCATGGAAGTGGAAATTAATTTCTTTTTTCCAATGAGCCGGGGACCCCAGCCAGTGAATCTGGGTTCCTCTCCCAACATTCTTACCTCACTCCCACCTACCGGATGTGACTTTGAGTTTCTGGAGTAGGGGGTCCCCCGGCTCCCTCATTCACCACCAGCCCATCCCAGCGTTCTGACAGTGCCTGCTGTTGGGAGTGGCCTCCCAGCGCTGGCCTGGATCTGTGGAGTGGTGGCCAGTGCCCAAGGCTGGAAGTCGGGAGACCTGGGGTCTGGAATTGGCTGCTCCATTAACTGTGTGACCTGGATTGGTTCAGTTTCCCCTCCATAGCCCAGTTTCCACAGCTGGTGAGGGAGCGGGGTGTGCAGGGTGCCAGGGAATTCCGCTAGTCTGTGAGTTCCCCCTCCCATGGCTGCTCTGAGGGTGGGGCCGGTTTTGATTCAGGCACCTTGATAGTCACCTGCCCCACTTCTATCTAGCTCCCTTCCTCCTCCTCCTTATCTAATCTTTCCAGACTGCACTGACCCGCCCTGCTGCCTTTCCCATGGCCCCCACCTGGATCTCAAAGTCCATCTTGGGCCAAATGAGGCCACCCAGGTCCTGGGATGCAGCTGTCTTCCCTTCCTCCCTCAGACCAAAGTCTTGGGGTGCAGACCCCATGGGCATTTCACAGACAGCACCCTGTTCTGTATCCTTCTAGGGCAAGCTGTAAGCCAGCTCCTCTCTGGAGCGTCAGGAACGGCCCTGCCCACAGGCCTCCAGCCAGGACCCTTTTTCCCTGAGCCCCCTCCTCCCTGCCCCTCTGCTGTTCACATTGGTCTTGTGCCTCCGGGTGGATGGAAGGCTCCACAGCAGGGACTGTCCTCAGGGCTCCTGAGCCTCTGCTGGCTGGCCCTGAATGGGGGGACCTGTGATGCACAGGTATAGGCTTGGCTCCTGTCCTCAGGGCGCTCAGGGTGGTGGGCATGAGATTCTGGAGGCTGGGGACCAAGCACACAGTAGGTTCGCAGTAGGGTGTTGCGGAACAGACGTGGGCTGTGTGTGTGTTCTCATCTGATGGGCTGTGGCTCAGGGCATGCCTTCCATGCTGTGGGCCTCATGGTGGACTTTGGCATCCAAACTTGCATGTCTTCCCGGCATGTGCGACCCAGACCAGGAGTTCCCAGGGGAGATTGGTGGGGTCTGGGATGAGGATGGGTTTTTCCTCAGACAGAGAGGTGAGAATGGAAGGAGATACTGGATGTAAAAAGATTTATAAACCTTAAAGGGCTCTCACATTGGAGGCAGGTTTTTCTAATGTGGTCCTGGCCGGGATGCCAGCCCTTAGACGGGGGCGACGCCCGTGCTGGGAATGGGCAGGAACCCCTCAGGAACAGAGGGCGGCCTGGACGGCAGCAGAGATGGGGCTCCGTCGGTGCGAAGGCGTGGAGGCAGGACGGTGACATCAGTGGGCAGGACGGTGACATCAGTGGGCTGCCTGGGGGCAAGAGTAGACCTGCGGGAGCCAGGGCCTGTGCCGCCAGCAGCTGCTTTCCCCTGGAGAGCTCGGCTCTGGGTCCAGCGCCAGGTGCTAGTTTAATAAACACAGTTGCCCTCCATGCGGGAGAGCTGGGGGTGGCTAAGACCAGGGACGCTGCTGCTGCCAGCTGGGGAGGGGTCCCCCAGGGCTACCCTCCGCAGACAGCCGAGCAGGGACAGGAGCAAAGCACGGGGCGCAGGCGGCTCGTCTCCCGCCCCGCCCCGGGCGCGCCCGCGGAGGTTTGGCGTCCTGGCGGCCGCTGGCAGTCGGGGGCAGGCCAGGGCTGGCCTCGCCCTCCCTCGGTGGCGGCGGCTGCACGTGGGGCGGCGAGTTTCGCTTCGCCGCGGGGGCGGGCTGGGCGGGCTCACCGGGCGCCGGGCGACCTCCGGACCCTGCTGTCTGGGCTGCGGGGCTCAGAACGGCTCCCACCATGCAGCGGCTGGGGGATCTCGGCCTCGCCCTCTGAGGCTCCTCCTCCATCAAAATTTACCTGTCTGGCGCCCCAGGGCCCTCCGGGGCCCTCCGGCCTCTCTCTGGCCCCAGGCCTCCCATCTGATAAGGACTTTCTGCTTATCTGTAAATACTTCTCCCTGCTCTCCTCCCGCCAGCACCTTCTTGGGACATCTCAGTCCTAATGAGTACGTACAGGAGAATGGAGGGAAGGGCTTGGGGGCACCTTGGGACCCTGCAAACGTTCTGTCAGAGGCCACTTTCTTTGCCTACACACACCAGATGGGGCTGTGCTAAACACCAGGGGGAGAACAGAAAGAGGAAGGCAACGGGTCACCCCTTGGAGGGGGGTACAGAATGGAGCCCAGTTCCCAGGCCACGCTAGTTCCCTGTTATGCTGGTCTCGGACCCAGGAGGACGCTGGGAAGGTCTCATCTCCTGCCTCTCAAGTCTTCACTGCTGACGGTTCTGGTACTCGCTTCCTCCCAGAGCCCCGCCCTGGGTGTTCGGCCCCCCTGCAGGGCTTGCTTCTCTGCTGGGCCCACCATTCCCAGTCCCTCTCCGCTGCAGATCTGGCATGTTTTCCTTCCCAGCCTTGTTTAGAATTCTCCTCCTGGACCCCGTGCTCCCCTCCCGATCTGTCCCTTCTCTGAGTGGCTTCAGTTTGCACACCTGCTTCGCAGGCCACTGGACCTGGGGAGGGGCTGAATTGGAGACCGCAGGGCTTCAGGAGCTGTACAAGCGTCGGCGGGGACAGGTGGACACCCGCCTAATGACCAGAGGGGTTTGAGCCAGGGCAAGTAGGAAATGCACTTTGGCATCCAAACTTGCATGTCTTCCCGGCATGTGCGACCCAGACCAGGAGTTCCCAGGGGAGATGTGGTGGGGTCTGGGATGAGGATGGGTTTTTCCTCAGACAGAGTCTCTGAGGAAGGCGACTCTGTAGCTTCTTCCTCCTTCCTCTGACACCGGCCTTGTGCACCAGCCAAGATGGGGGTGCTGGGGTTCCTCCATCCTTTCTTCAGCCGTACAACCTCCCTGCTGCCCTGCGCTCCAGCACCCCTGGCAGTGCCAGGTCCCAGGCCCTGGCCAATGTCTTCTCCCCACCCTGCCCCCAATCAAAATTCATCCATCCTGGGTCCCCTCCCCTCAGGGCTTAGCTAAGAGACTGCCAGCTAATCTGATTCTCTGTCTCTCGGGACAGTCTATGAATTATTCAGGTCTCTGAGCAGCTCCTGCTGCTGCTTTCACACCTCTGATTGGCCAAGCTCTGACCTCTCCCTTCTCTGAATTCGGACAAACCTGCAGCTGGCACCACCGGTTGGCACCAATGCACGTTCTTATATTATTATTATTCTGAGTATGTGACTTGTCTTCCCAACGAGATTTTAAACTCCCTGGGTCTGGGATCTTATCTTTTGCTTCTTGTGTACTTCACTCCACAGCTAGTAAAGTGAATTAATTCACTTGATATGGATATCCTGTGTCCCTGCTCTCCACCAGGCAGTGGTCTAGTGCTGGGGACACAGCAGGGACACAAACAGACACATCCCTGTCCTCATGGAACTTACACCCCATGGTGCAGGGATGAGGGATAGTAAAGGAAATGCATGAAATGTATAGCCGGCCAGGGAGTGATACGTGCTAGGAGAACAATTAGGGGGTGCGTAAGGAGTGCGGAAGCAGTTTACGGTTTTAAAAGTAATGGGGAGGCCTGAGCGGTGGCTCACGTCTGTAATCCTAGCACTCTGGGAGGCCAAGGCGGGTGGATCATTTGAGCTCAGGAGTTCAAGACCAGCCTTAGCAAGAGGGAGACCCCGTCTCTACTAAAAATAGAAAGAAATTAATCGGACAACTAAAAATATATAGAAAAAATTAGCCGGGCATGGTGGCGCATGCCTGTGGTCCCACCTACCCGGGAGGCTGAGGCAGGAGAATTGCTTGAGCCCAGAAATTTGAGGTTGCTGTGAGCTAGGCTGACCCCACGGCACTCACTCTAGCCCAGGCACAAGAGTGAGACTCTGTCTCAAAAAAAAAAAAAAAAAAAAAAAAAACCTAGAGGATAAAACATTTTAAAATACAAACCAGTTGGCCATTGAAACACCAATGCCTCAATTCCTTCCAGGAGAAAAATACCCTGGGCATTTCGAGAACACCAGAATGGCGAACAAAGCTGTG
>CAUYSK010127812.1:0-24291 GCA_963575035.1 Avahi laniger
AATTAAAGGACAAGACGACCCCACTGCTGGGCTGAGGGTGCTCGGGCACCAAACATGGTACAAACAGGACATCAGGGCGACGGAAGAGCAGGCAGTGTGAGCTGGAGTCAGGGAGGCCTCTGGACACGCAGCACTGTCCCCAGGGGCTTAGGGCTTGCTTACCTTACAGGCCAAGAAGGAGGCCCCTAAAGGCTGAGACCAAATAGTGGCCGTCTGGGCTCCCCTGGCTGTATGCCAGCCCCTAGCATCCTTCCTGTGTGTCCCTCTCCGCTAACACACGGGGGATGCAGCTACCCTGCCCTATTTGTGCATGAGAAGCAGCTACTCCTGGGACTCAACACATTGACAGACACTTGGGCACTGATGAGTACCCAGCAACCAGTCTGGAGGACACAAAGCCGCTGCCCTGTTCAGCAGAGCCAGGGCCAGGAGCAGGTGGGGGCAGCCATGCTGCCTGTGCTGGGCCTCTCCAATCCGCCTAACATCCCTACCCCCGTGCTCGAATAGGTCCCAGAAGTAGAGCCTGTCTCCACCTGATCCCCAGGAGCAGTTTCGTGGCTCGGCAGCCTGGGTGTCCGGGGATGCTCTTGGCTGGGGGGTGGACCCAGCACTAATGCGGGTTGGCCAGAAGGACAGATTCCTGTGCCCTGAGGAAGTGGGGTGGCAGTGTTACTGAGCCCTGCAGCTTAGCCAACTTTGGGGCTCAAAAATTGTGACTGACAGGTTGGACCAGGCCTTGACTCGCAGAGGAGAGAGCTGCTGAGAGCCTCAGCCCCTTACTTGTCACTGAGGGTGAGAGCCATTTGTCACCCCGGCAGCCCATGGAGAGCGGAACGTGCTGACAACAGAGGGGACTGGGGGTAGAGGAACCTTGTGCCAGCTGCAGACTTCCGCCGGGCGCTAGTGACCAGAGGCAGTGGGGGAGCCAGCGGCTGGGCGGCAGGAGCCTGGCCCCTGTGCGTTAGGGGACGAGGCACAGGAAGGATGCTAGGGTCCTGCCCGGGCCAGTGCTGTCTCCACCACTGGCTCTGTGCAGGTGGTTAGGCAGTCACTTCTCTGCCACTTCACACCAGACAAGCTCCACCTACTCACTTTAGGGTTGTCACCAGGCCTGTACCATTTGTTGGAGATCACCTAGTTCAAAAGCTTGTGTGACAGAAGAGGAAACTGAGGCTCAGAGGAAAGTGCCCTATTCAAGGTCACAGTGATTCATGGAACAGCCTCAGAACACGGGTCTCTCACCTCCTAGTCTGGTGCTGTGACTATGTCACGTGCTCGCTGAAGAGTGACTGGGTAACTCTACCGAGTTAAATGCAAACCCTTTGACCTGCAGTCCCACCACGGGAACAACCTTAATTGTGCTGATACAAGGTTCAGAGATGTGTATTTACTACACCACCACCTCATAGCAAAAACCCCCCAAAACAAAACCGTAAAGGTCCATTAAGAGAGGAACGGTGATGAGAACTACGATTCATCAATACACGAAACATCATGCAAATGCATTAAATGAAAACGCAAGACGTGTGTGTAACTGATCCCAGAATCTAAATATAGATTCTGGCATGTCCTTATACAAGGAACTTAAGAGTGTTAATTCTTGCGGTTGGAGAAACTTTTATTTTTTTTAACCGGGATATACCATAGTAGTAAAAAGAAAACACATGTTCTATTTCCATGTCTGTTGGTTTCTGGGAAGGGGTTGGTGGGGAGGCCTCGCCGCCTCGTCTTGCTTCCTAGAGCCCCCAGCTCGGAGCTGTTTGTGGCGCAGGCAGGGCACCCTGTTAGCCGAGTGGGCGTACTGCTTCTCCAGGGCACCCAGCATCGGCATCTCTGCCCAGGCCATGATGTGTTTGAGCGGCTACTGGTGAGGCCCCCTCCGACCCAGCACTCAGGCCGGACCACCCTGACTTCCTGGACGTGCTGACAGCTGTGTGCCGCCGCTGCCTGGGGGGCTGGCCAAGCATGCCCAGGGCACCAAGGCCGTCACCAAGTACACCAGCTCCAAGTGACCCAGGGGCTGACATGAATAGAGGGTGACCGGTTTCTGTGCACTGTGGCGATTTGAAAGAGGCTGTGTGAGGCCGGGGTGGAGTCTGGGGCAAGGGCATCCTCAGCTGCGAGGCGGCTACAGGTGGGACGACACTCACTCACGTTCACAGAGTTTAAACACTGCTCTCTGGGTGTTTCCTGTGAGCGACGTGACAGTGCCCTGTAAACATACGGCTGTTCTAATCGGTGGTGAACCGAAGTGGGATTTGTGACCTGGACTAGGGTCCTGGGTTTACTGCCGGCTGCTTCCCTGGGTCTGGAAGTCCTCGTGTGTGTTGCTCTTCTAGGCTGTGGTTTTGTACCATTTCCCACCGACTGTCATGTGTCCTATAGGACAGGCCTGTGCTGGGCGAAGGGGCCACATGGATCTATTCATCAAGATACAAAAACTGAAGGCCCAGACCAGCTTCTGTATTCTGTACAATAAATAACCTGCAGAGATGAGTAAGATTTGTTTCCCCCCAACATTTTCTTCCCCTTAACTTCAGAACAAGTCAGCAGGGCTATACCTTTTCTTTGCTAATTTTATTTAGAAAAATCTGAAACTCACAGAAGTACAACAGCCACTCACGTCCTTCACCTGGATCTGCCATTTAACATTGGACCACATTTGCTTTTTCTCTGTCTCCTGCAGCCCCTGCTCTGTCCTGTGGATGTGTCACCCGTAAATTCTCTTCCACGCTGGAACGGGGCGGAGCGAGGGGTGAGATGTAGACGAATCTAAAACTTCTTCCTTCTGTTCCCTTTGCGAGTGCGCAGACGGCTTGCTCCCCTTGCTGCTCCCCCACACTGCTCCCCTCCCCTCCTCTGCTCTGTTCCTTATGTGTGTCACTCACGGGCCCCACTCAGCACTGAGCCACTGCTCCCTGCTCCTGGCCAGCACCCGGCAGCTGCCGGTACTGTCTGAAACACGGTCTCCCGCGCCCTGGCAGTCGTGGGGATACCCTCGCACGGCTGAGGACGAGCCCCAGACATCACTGAGCAGCACCCACTACACTTCCCAACAATCCTTCACCGGGTCTAGTTCCTGGGGATGGAGTGAACGCTCAGCAGACCCGGCAAGGCTGTGCTCACTTTCACACAAGGGGCTTCGACCCCAAATCCTGCACCCCTTCCCCTCCCCTAAGCGGGCTCCCAGCACAGTCCTACACGAAGTAAAGCCAGGTTGCGCAGAGCAGGAGGCGAGGCGGAATTAAGGAACAGAGGAGTAATGCCTTTGCGGCAAGTTTATATCCAGAGTGTCACAGTGCACAGGTGACTTCAAATAGAGATGTATTTTATTTGATCCTCACAAGAAAAACAGCCACAGTTGACCCCAGCTTCTGCCCTAACCTTCCAAAGCTTGCTACTTGGCAGCCTGCAGCCACCACCCTCCCTCCCTTCGGTGCGCCACTTCCAGGATGTCCTCCGAGATAAGTGTCCTCAATCCCGCACCCAACCAGCTCCCTCTCCTCAGCTCTAGAACCTTGGGACAATGGGCCAGAACTCTTAAAGCCAGGGGGTTCTGCCCCCAGCTGTGGGTTCTGTGGGTTTCACAACAGCTCACAAACGGCAGGTGGGGAGGAGCAGGCACCATGTCTGAGGGGTGAGTGGGGCCTCCAGGCCCGGGAGAGCAAAGGGCAAAGCGCCTCCCTGTCCTGACAGACGGGGCAGAGAGAGGGTTGGGGTACTGGGCCACCTGGCTGTTCCTGCCTGTGGCCTGCTTTCACTGCACAGGCTCCCTGGAACTGCTAGTTCCAGAACCAGGGCTTGGCCCTGGGGAAGGGACCCTTCTCCACACTCACCCCTGACTCCCACTCCCACCCACCACCCAGGCTCCTGCAGCATCTGTGGTCTGCACCCTCACCTGGAGTAACCCCCTGCCCCCGACTCCAAAAGACCCCATCTTACAGGAACCCCACTCCCCGGCTGCCACCCTCCCAAACCCCTAAGGGCCATGCCCCTACTGCATTCCTGCTAATCCATCAGCGGACCCCAATCTCATACTCTCTCTAAGCCCACGCAGTGCCCATTCATTCCCCTGCAGCCCATTTCGGCCCATGAGTAACGTCCACGCTTTCTGGAACCCCGAGTTCACACCCCCGGGGGGCTCGAGGCTCAGAGCGTGGGCGCTGCCCTCCCTCCAGAGCTTACCAGCGCCTCTGGGAATCCTCCCACGTGACCCTGCAAGAGCTGCTGGACAGAGAGCAGCCCCTGCTGGAACCCGTGCCCGAGCGGGAGCGGCAGTCCTTCCAGTACAGGCTCGCGTCGCTCTACCTGGGCTACCTGGGGCTGCTGCGCGGGTTCGACACTGCCTACAACCAGATGTTGCAGCCGCAGAAGCGGCGGCTGCTGCGGCGCCTGCTGGACTGCGTGGCGGGCCGCGTGCTGGAGCTCAAGGACGAGTTGGTGCGCGTCGACATGAGCGAGAGCCACTGCCTGGACCGCGTGCTTCAGGACCTCAAGCTCACCCCGGTGCGCAGCCGCCAAGAGCCACCAGAGCCAGTGCGCGGGGCGGGGCGGGGCAGGGGCTGGCCTGGACCACCTGCGGACACCGAGCCACCCCCGGCCAGCCAGGGACTGGGTGGGGGCGGGGCTGGCCTTGCCCCTCCCGGACATCCTTGGCATTTCTGCAACTGCAAGGGAAGGAGGAAGGGGCAGATCAGAGACCAGAGTTTGGCCAGTGGGAAACGCTTCAGGAACTGGGGTGCGTGGAGGAAGTTGGGGGATGGATGGAGTGAGGCTGGGGAGGTCCCTGCATGGCTGGGAAGCCCCACGCACTGCAGGGGATTGGCGAGGACAGGCCTCCAGAGGCTTGCTCCTCAAAGTCTGGTCCCTGGACCAGCAACATCCACATCATGAAGGCAGAAACTGCTGCCGCATCGCAGACCCACTAAATCTGCATCTGTGTTTTAACAAGAACCTCAGATGATCTATGTGCACAGGCAAGTTCTAGAAAGCTGTTTTAACTCCAGCCTGGGTGACAGAGTGACACCCTGCCTCTATTAAAATAATAATAATAGTATGGCTGTTCTAGAGCACAGAACTTACGCAGGGCCTCCAGTCCTGCCCCAAGGTTAGGGGTCAGTCACTGCTCCATAACCAAGGCAGTCTCAAATTCCCCCACCAGCTTCAGGGGTGGACTTGGAAAACAAAAATAGATTCCCTAGGCCCTGCCATTCTGATGTGGTTATTTGGACAGGACCTAGGAATCTGCATTTAAGAGCTTCCAAGTTGATTCTGATGTACAGCCAGCTTTGGGACCACTGCCACCTACCATGATCCTCTAGAATTCTATTCCTCCAGGGGGTAGGAGGTGCAGAGGAAGAGAGGAATGACCCTTGGAGGGATCCGCCCCATAACCTGCTAGATTTCCTACCCCAGGGCTCTAGGGTGGAGGGAACAGTGCCAAGGAGTGTGTAAGCAGCTGGGAACAGCAGTGGGTCAGCCAGATGGCCCAGACTTCATTCCTGACCCTCCTTCCTCCATATTGCCCCAAAGGCAGATCTGGAAGTTTCAATCCCCAAATACTTCTTGCTGGAGCAGTCCAGCGCTGTGCGGGAGCGAGGGCTGATGCTAGCCGAGATCCTGTCCAGAATGGAGCCAATGTCCTCCAAGGAGGTAAGCAGGGGAGAGACACCCTCCCAGACTCCTCCATACCCTTTCTGGGAGAGGCCCTGCTCTGCTCTCTACCCACCTCGGAGTGCTCTTTCTGTCGGTGATCCCTGGCTCCTGCAAGGCTGCTCTTGTGCTCACTGTGACCCTCCAGCACCAAGACAGGACTTGGGCACCCAGCTGCTCTGGGACGACCATGGCCCCAAGTGCGTCCTTTGGTGGCTGGTAGGCTCTCAGCTGCCCACCTTGGGCGCAAGCTTACCCTCATGTCCCCCTGCTCTTTTGCCTCTGCTCTGGCCAGGACTTGCCAGGAATGCACCGGACCGAGGCCATAATTCTAGTGCAAAAGGCCGAGCGGGCCAGGCAGGGCCGCCTCCGAGCCACCTTCATGAAAGAGATTCAAAGAGAGGAGGAGCGGGACCGGAAGATTCGGGATGACGGGCGGCACAAATTCAGTCAGGACCAAGCAGCTCTCACAATACAAAAGGTAAACTTGGGCACCCAGGAGGAGGGCCGGGGAGAGTCACCTCCTTCAGGAAGCCTGCCAGGCTCAGCAATTGCTCACAGGATTGCCTGGATTCTGTTGCCCCATAACTAGATTCTAAACCAGGGACTTTAGTCAATCGGTAAGCATGTACCTTATTTGTTTATAATTTAACGTGCATCTCTATTCCATAAAAGCCCAGAAACAGAAGAATCAGTAAAATTAGGGGAGAAAGATCCACAATAGAGTAGCAGAACAGAGTAGAGGATCATTCCAGAAACCCTTAAGACTGTTAAAATGAGCCACTAAAATGTATCCTGATGAGGCTGGAGGATCACTTGAACCCTGGGCAACATAGTAAGACCCTCATCGCTAAGAGAAAAAAAAAAAAGGAAGGAAAAAAACAATGCTCCTGAGCCCCTGAGGTAAAGGGAGACAGGGTGAGTGAATTAGACTTGATAACTAATGCGAGCCACATATGCTGAAGCTCTGTGCCATCTGGGGTCACTGTACTCTAACACAGAAATATGATTACATTCTCCATCTTGCCTCACTCTGGAAAGCGCAGCCCCTCTAGGTTTCCCCAAACATTCTCACCGTCCCGGTTGTCATGCCTCTCCTTCTCTCTGGACAGCAACGCCACGCCTCTCTGGGTCAGCCCTTGCTGTCCACGCCGTGTCTATGGCCTCTCCCACCATTCCCTAAAATGCTGCTAGCACAGGCTGACTCGAGGCAGCAGTGGTTAGCGGCTCGATCAGAGACTGGAGGGACCCTGGGAAGATTCCAGTGCAGGAAGGGGCAGCTCTCTGCTCCTGTTCCTGCACCTGCACCCGAGGCTGCTGGCCCTGCCCTGTCACAGGAAGCTGCTTGTCACCTTTTCTTTCTTTCTTTTTTTTTTGAGACAGAGTCTGGCTCTGTTGCCCAGGCTAGAGTGCCGTGGCAGCAGCCTAGCTCACAGCAACCTCAAACTCCTGGGCTCAAGCGATCCTCCTGCCTCAGCCTCCCGAGTAGCTGGGACTACAGGCATGCGCCACCACACCTGGCTACTTTTTTTCTATTTTTAGTTTCCCAGCTAGTTTTTTCTATTTTTAGCAGAGACTGGGTCTCGCTTTTGTTCAGGCTGGTCTTAAACTCCTGAGCTCAAGGGATCCTTCCTCCTCGGTCTTCCAGAGCGCTAGGATTACAGGCATGAGCCACCGCGCCCGGCCTGGACCCTGTTTGTCTCTTAAATCAATCTCCTCCCCATCTTCTCTGTCAAACCCCAAAGCCTCAAAGACTCCTGTCTCTTAGCCCACTAGAGCTACAGTCCCCAACCCCTGGGCTGCAGACCAGTACCGGTCTGTGACCTGTTAGGGACAGGGCCGCAGAGCTCCACCACCACCACCCCCAGTCTGTGGAAAATTTGTCTTCCATGAAACCAGTCCCTGGTGCCAAAAATGTTGAGGACCGCTGCTCTAGAAGAAACTTAGAACCTCTCCACACCAAAAAACAAAAGCAAACCAACCAACCAACAAATAAACAACAAGTCTGTGAAGATGACATCCTCTCCAAATGGGACAGATTTTTGCATTATTCATCAGTACGCTGAACATCCGGGGCGAGCCCCTGCTTTCAGGTGCCCGCACCAATGTCCAGCTATGGAGGAAGTCCTCAACTGCAGGGCTTGCTAAAGCAGGCCTTTCAAGAAGGAGGGTGGGCCCCAAATGTAGAGTCCCACGTGCCCCTGAGAGCCAAAGCAAGTCATTTTGTACCTGTTGCCAGACAT
The DNA here is from genome assembly GCA_963575035.1 of Avahi laniger. Classification (NCBI taxonomy): domain Eukaryota; kingdom Metazoa; phylum Chordata; class Mammalia; order Primates; family Indriidae; genus Avahi; species Avahi laniger. The sequence goes on from CAUYSK010127812.1 coordinate 7,896, forward strand.
CAGGAGTACAGAAACATTGCATTCTGGTCTTAGAGATGGCCAGCACACTAATAATAGGAAAGACTATCTGAAGGACTCAGTCATTGTGGGTTTGTCCTGTGCTGGTCACAGGAGCAGGAGGACGAAGGCAAGACGAGAGCGCAGGAGCCAGTCCCTGCTCCTGGAGGCGCTGCGATGCCAATGGAGAGCACTGGCCGCCCTGCCCCTCTCTGCCCGGTGTCCGTGGCCCTGGCCCACCACCAGCCCTCAGCGGTCCTCAGGTCTGAAAGTGGCACGAGTCCAGCTCTGCACTGATGGGCTCCTGGGCCCGGGAGAGGTCACGTGCTGTCTCTGGCCTCAGTTCCTTTGGGTTGAAAGTGAAGGAATGACGAAAGGAGCTCCATGGTCCCTACAGTGCTGATGCTATGTGCCTGGGTGGAATCAAATATCCATTCCAGCCGCTCTGGGGATTCTGAGGAGGAGCGTGGGGAACACTTCTCGCAGGAAGTGGTGCTTGAATTCTGATCCGTGCCTCAAAAGATACAGCAGATGAGGGTGGAGATGAGAAGGAGGGAATTCCTGGGGGTGCTCAGAGCTAGATGGTTGGGTGCCTGCCATCTAGCTCTGAGCTAGAGGCGGAAGGACCACCCGTTCTGGCTGTTCCTGCTCTGTGCACCTGAGCACTCAGCACTCTGCCCACTCCTACCCTAGACCTCCTCCAGCCTGGACCCTCAGACCCTTGCTGAGAGAGTGGCTGCTGCTCCTCCCTGGGCCTGAGCCTGGTGGGGAGTATCTGTGTCCCACATGTCCCCCACCCCCAGGTGTGGAAAGGTTACCTGCAAAGGAAACGCACTCAGCAGGACCGGCGAACGGAGATGGAGTTCATTGGCATGGTGAGCCTGGAGCGCAGAGCTGGCCAGTGCAGGGCCCCTCCCTCTCCTTTGTCCTCTCTGCCCCCACCCTCAGCACAGCCCTCTCCGGCCCCACACTGCCCAAGCCAACCTCCACTTGGGCCTGGGGGAGGGGTGGAGATCCTGGGTGAGAAAGAGGCGGAAGGACAGGAAAGCCACCAAGCCATGTCCCTTTGCACCCCTCCCTTTCAAAGAGCCCCTGGAAGGATCTCAAATGTGGGGCGGGGTGAGGGGCATAGCACAGGACATCCTGGACCCCACGTCCCTGTCCCCGGCTAGAAGGAGGAGCTGCATGGTGGGTTCGGGGGAGCACGCCCGCCACCCACTGCAGCCTCTGCTAGCCTTGCGGAACCACTGGGGCTGTGTTGGGGTGTGGGCACACTCCCCAAAGGGGGCCATTGCAGGCCACATGCTCCCCATTTGCTCTGAGGGCCCCAGACTTGCTTCTGTGCTCTGCCAGGGGGAGGGCTAAGTGTGGACTGTGCAATGTGAGTGTGAGTGTATACATGGAGGAGTGTGGGTGGTGGGGGCAGAGACCCCTGTGTGTGCCAGTGTGCACGCGTGTATCCAGGTGGCCTGAGCTGGCCCCTGCTCCTGTCTGTCCTCTGCTCTCTGCCGGTTGTCTCATGCAGCTAGTCTCCCCTGCCTTAGGAAAGGAAGGCCATGACAGAGCTCATGAGAGTCATGCTCCTGGGACAGGGCCTTTGCCTGGGCAGGTCCAGCAGAGGCCTGGCTGGCAGAGGGACTTGGGAGGGGCTGGGCTGGGGCCAGGGGGATTGGAGGGAAGGCAGCTTTCCCAGGGCTGGCAACATGCAGGGTGGAGCCCGGGGATGTCTTGGCCGGCTGGGATGGCTCCACTGGAGGCTGGGGGCTTCAGGAGGAGGGAAGGGTGGGGGCCCCTGTGGGAGTGGAGGTGAGAGACTTGTTGGGGGGCTGGAGAGCGAGACGCCCAGGATGCGCGAGCAAGCGGGGGGAGGCAGGGGTCGGCCTCGGTGGGGAGGGGGGCATGGCACAGCAGTGGGTGAGGAATGAGCCTGGCCACCCGGGCCCATCAACAGTGTGAGCTCAGCGTTTTCAGTAATTGTCTCTGCGCAGAGTGATATTTAAAATACATTTGGGAGCCAATGAGGCGGGAAAGTGGCTTCGAGAGTGGCTGCCAACGCGGCCGCGCAGGGTGGGGGCTGGGCCGGGGGCTCCGGGGAGGGTGTGCTGGGGGCGCGGGTGGGGCCTGCCCGGATGCATCCAGCAAACTCATTACCAGAATAATTTACACAGACGAATTTCAGCTCCAAACACGGTTTCTCCCGATGCAGTCTGCCCGTCGTTCCGCGCGGGTGTGCGGGGGACGCGGGAGGGGGGCTAGGTGCTGGTCCTCCCACTCCCACCTCTGAGCCCCCAGCCTCTCCCTCCGCTCCCCTAGCTCCCCCCACCCAGCCAGGTGGAGCACCTGGGCATCATGTCCCAGGCCTGCCTCGGGGACGATGTCCGGAGGCTCCGCCAGATAGAAAAGGAGGAGGAGTTCCAGGTGGCCATGGAGAAGGCCCACAGTTCTCTCAGGGAGACAGAGGGGCCTGACATGAAGGAGAAGATGAAGGAGCAGATCCGTCAGTGGTTCATCGAGTGCCAGTGAGTGTCCTCGCCTCTGCTGACCCCAAACTCCACCCCTCATGCGCTCCTCACGCCAGTGTTCCCAAGGCTGCTCCTGCCCCACCGCCATTCTGCCCTCTAGTCCTCTGTCTACCCCGCTCCCCCATGCCGATGCTCTTGGTTTAAAACTTGGGGCCCTGGTGTACGGGACCTTCTCCACTCCTGACTTCCCATTTCCACACAGGGAGAGGAAATGCAGGGGTGGGACGGGAAGAGCGTCCGAGAATGCCCCCTGCACAGTCTGTCCTTTCCGTCTGCAACTATCCGTTCCTTCCCTCTCTCCGTCCACCCTTCTCTACCTGCCTATCCGTGAGCCCTCCCATCCATCTGTCCAGTCCACTTGCCCACCCACCCGTCCATCTCTCCAACCATCTTATGTCCACTTAGTGCCCTTACTGGCCGCTTCCCTGATTATCCAGATGAGTCTCTAGGTGGATCTTACCTGATCTTTGCAGACAAAACTCCAGAACAGGTACCCTGGATGTGGGGACAGGAGGTGCTCTTTGGCAGATGGAGCCCAGGGTTATGGAGAGTGGGGAGTGTGAGCTGAAGGGGCAGCAGGTGGGGGAGGGGCCAGCCTCCGCGGAGGCAGATGTGGCCAGAGAGACCGCGTGGGCAGAGGGGCAACGAGACCTGTGGGTAGACAAGGCTTCCACGGCCAGGGAGGGGAGATGCGTCTGGGGAGACTCGTGGCTCCAGATCACCGTGGCCCGGGGGAGGCTGCAGCTTGGATCCCACACTCCTTCCTGGGTGCCCCTTTCTCCCTGGACCCGGTGAAGTCTCTGCATGCTCAGCCGTCTGGACCCCTCTAGTTACGTAAGTCTGGGCGATCCTTGGTCTGCCCCAGTCTCAGCCCATTCCCCTGAGACGTCTTTCGCCGTGATTGGTCACAGGTGAGAATGGAGCTGGAGATGCAGGTCCAGGAGAGCAATAAAAAGGAGCAAGACAAAAGTAAGGAAAAAGAAAAGGACCAAAAAGAAAAGAATAAAAAAGGGAAGAAGAAAGGAAAGGACGAAAAAGCCAAAAAGGTGGTAAGACACGTCCTGGACAGAGGAGCGAGTGGGCGGGGAGCAGGGCGGGGCCACAGGCAGAAAGGTCTGCGCCAGGGGCAGGGGTCCAGGCCAAAGGACGTTTTCATCCCAGGAAGCGGATGTGATGCTGCAGGTGCTGCCGTCCAAGTTCACACCTGCGATCAGCGCGGGGCACACGGAGTACTTAAGTAAGCGGGCTGGGGAGGAGTGTCTGGGCCTTGTGGAGGTCCTGGGACCTTGGGTCCTGCAGAAAGTGGGCCTCTGCCACGTGGCCCATGAGCTGGCTGGGTGGCCTTGTGGGTGTCTGAGTGTGTGGGCTGAGGGGATGACGCCAAGGGAGAGAGGGAGGTGTGCTGCGATTCCCGGGGTGGGGCCGTCATGGCTTGGGTCTGAATCCTAGGGGTGACAGGCCCTGGACTCAGGCCTCTGTCTGAGTTCTGGGCAGGAGCATTGCTGAGGGCCAGGAGGGGACAGTCCCCGGCCCACGTGTGTGCGTGTGCACGTGTGCGTGCATATGTATGCATAGCCAGGGCTCTGACCCTCACGCATCCCTCCATTTCTGCGGTCAGATCTGTGGAAGAACCGGCAGGAGAGCGTGCACCCTAGTCAGAACTTTGACTCTGAGACCCTTCGGGAGGAGAAGAGGAAGAAGGTGGAGCAGGAGATTCGGGTGCAGGTGAGCGCTGGTCAGGGCTTCCCTGCAGGCCCCGCCAGGACACCCTCTTCCCCGCCAGGCACCTCTAGCCCACGCCAGGCTCCTCCCCACCCCTCCGACTGCCTCCTTCTTGTCCGACCCCCTACCCTAGGCCCAGCTCATCCTCTGCAGCCATCGCTGCCTGCCAGGCACAGTCCTAGCTCCCCCCGTGTCAGTCCCCAACTTCCTCCGCTTCCTGTCCCCCTTTCTCCCTGGGAGCCTGACACAGGACGTGAAGGCATGGAAGGGGCTCTGAGCTGCGGTCAGACGGGGCAGAGGCTGGGGACCCACACCCCAGCACATCCTCAGGAGCCCCCTGCAGCATGCTCCACTCATGCCACATGCGTTAGGAGCATTCAGCTACGTTATCTTTCCCACAACCCACGAGGGAGGTACCATGGTTTTTGCGATGGTACACAAGGGAAACTGAGGCTAAGAGGTTATGCAACTGCTCCCGGTCACAAAGACGTCAAGGGATGGACCTTGGGCTTGAACTCCATCCTGGGGGCTTCTCCCCACATGTTGACCATTGAGAGCAAGACTTGGGGAGAGCAGGACACAGACCAGGACTGGTGTGGACAGGCGCAGGGAGGGAGGAGAACGCAAAGGCACACGTGGGGAGGCGTCGGTGGCCATCCCTGCTGCCCTCACCAGGCTCAGGGGCTCTTCCGTGAGGCTCCCCCCTCCTCCCTGCCCTGGTGCCTCCTCACTTCTCCCACTGCCGCCCAGCTCAGGCCGCCATGGCCCCTGCTGTCTCCCCCAGGTGGATGAGCTGATGCGCCAGGAGCTGAGGAACCTGCGCCTAGCCGTAGATAGGGAGGAGGAGAGGCCCCTGAAGGCTCCGAAGGTGAGATGAGGGGCTGGGGCTGGATGGGGTGGGCATGCCAGGCGAGGCAAGGAGCAGTGAACAATGAACCATGCACTGTTTCCCACCAGAAAAAGCCTGGGAAGAAAACTGGGAAGAAGAAGAAGGCAAAAGATCTGACCCCAGACAGGTAGCCAAGGTGGAGGAGGCAGACCCTGTCCAGGACAGACCTGACTGCTGGTCCTGGTTCTGCTGCTGTGTGACCTTGGGAAAGTCACTTTGCCCTCTCTGACTCCCTGGCTTTGTTCACCCAGTCCCTGCCCTGCCAAACTCGCACGGTAGCTGTGCACATCGGGTGCAGGTGTAAGAACGGGCTTTGACAGTGACAGTGTAAAATGAGACACAAATGGAATTTCCCTCCCCCTGAACTTCCCAGGTGGGGGCATTGAGGGTCCCATCAGCGGTCCCTTTCTACTTCATGAACACATTGACATGAGCCTCTTTAATGGTTGTCCCTTCCAAGAGGATTCACATCTGAAATGTGGTTTCTAAGAAAAGGGTAGTGCTTAACCCAAGCGACTGGGTTGCTCGTGGACCTGTGGGCAGCGGGCAGACTGTGGCAATGCCACAGGGCACCCACGGCGGGAGGCCTGCTTCCTGGGACGGTGACTGCGTGCCACGCCCTCTGGCTGTGCCTGTGCAGTGCACCATTGATGTTTCTGATCACTGAGCGCTGGGCAGGAGGACCACGGGCCCCTGTCTCTGCCCTCATTCGCCTTCGCCCTTTCTTAATAACATTCTTGGGGTCTTCTCTGTCATCCTCTGCCAGGTCTGTGGACTCTCTGTACGAGGAGCTTGTCACTTTTGGCCTCCTAAAGAAGAGTGAGACTGTAGCCCTGAAAGACTACATTGGTGAGACCCCTCCCCTAACCTCCATTCCCCACAACCCTGGCTCACCGGCCACACCTTCCACTGGGAGAGAGTGCCACTCACCGGGTGACTGCCCGTCCCCGCAGGTGACTGCCTCTATCTGGGATCCACACTGACTTTGGCAAACAAGTTGCCCATGCCCTCCCTGTTTGACATACGACAGAACATGGCCTTGTACGCAGTCCTGCGGCTTGGTAAGAGGCCCTGGGGAGAGTGTAGAGCCAGCGCTGGGCGGGTGTCTCTCAGGGTAGGGATCTGGGGTTCAGGCAGGGGCTCAGGCGGGCATGTCCAGCCTGGGCCTCCAATCCACGGGGCCTCCTGCCTTCTCCAGGTCATGTAGGTCCTTGACCCACACTGCCAGCCCCTTACTCATCCCCAGTGACAACCCATTCCCAGAAGACCAGCCCCACAGCCCTATTAAATACCAGAGCCGGAGATCTTTGCAGCAGTGGCTCTCATGCCTTTTAATTCCGCCCCGTCGTAGCGGGAGTGGAAGCAGCTGGTACAGAGAACAGGAAAGATGTTGGAAGGGGTGGCAGTCTCCCTCCTAACCACACATACAGCTCTTCGCAGGCGAGACTGCCACAGTCCCCAAGCTCTTGGCTTGCAGGCCCAGGGAACTGCTCAGACGTTTGGGAAGGTAGCACGGCTGGGCCCTGGGCTGACCCGCACAGGGTCCTTCGTAGCCCTGCCCCTGCTCCTGGCTCATTGCCGCCTCTGGCCTCTCTTCCTGTCAGGCTCCCCAGACATCCATGCCATGGCTCCCCTCATCCGCTCCCTCCTCCTGGTGGGCCCCTCCGGCATGGGGAAAAAGATGCTGGTCAAGGCTGTATGCACAGAAACCGGTGCCAACCTGTTTGACCTGTCGCCTGGCAACCTGATGGGCAAATATCCTGGCAAGACCGGAGCACAGATGATAGTGCATATGGTCTTTAAGGTCTGGAGCCCATGAGTTTTGGCATTGCTGCTTCTTAGACCTGGGATAACAGAGCAGGGTGGGCTTTATGCTTAAGAGGTCACCCATCGGCCTGTTTGGTGTGACTCAGGACCTGGACTGGTGAGGTCTCGCTACCACCTCCTGCTAGTACCTTGGATTCCCCTGGCATCCCCCATGGGGGTAAGGGCAGAGGGTGGGGAGACAGAGCAGTTTCTTTTCACAGTAAGATGAGGCTTAACATGTAGCTCTCCGCAGAGGGCAGAGGGCGGTGGCTTGGCTCATACTGAGGTGTGTGCAAAAGGCTGGCATGTGGGGCCGGCGGGATGTGGGATGTGGAAGCTGGGGGCTCCAAGGTCAGCCGCTGCCCAAGGCCAGCCCCGGTCCAGGGTTCCAGGTCAGGATGTGACCCTTGCTGGGAACATTTAGGGTCTGATTTCTACTCTCTGATCTGTGCAGGTAGCCCGGCTCCTACAGCCCTCTGTGATCTGGATTGGAAATGCTGAGAAGAATTTCTATAAGAAGGTCCCAAAAGAAGAGAGGGAGGTGAGGGAGCTTGGCCACCAAGTGCTCTGTGGGCAGGGCTGGCAGGCTAGGGCTTCTTCCAGTCACTCCAAACCCCACCCACTGGGACCTTGGGCAAGTCCCCTCTGCTCCTCCTCCCCGCCACACCTGATTGACTGTCTCAAAGTAGGATGGACAGCACCCTCCCCAGTGCTGAGCCTGGGGCATGTGCTCCAGAGCCTGGATGTCCCATCACTGTGTGCTCCCCCCTGCCCCCCTGGAACAGATGGACCCAAAGCGAATAAAGAAGGACCTCACCAAGGCCATGCGGCTGCTGGTTCCTGGAGACCGTGTCATGCTGATTGGGACAACTGCCCGGCCGCAGCTGGCAGAGCTGAAGGGGCTGTGCCGGGTCTATGAGCGGATTCTCCTGATGCCCCGGCCCGACTACGCTTGTCGCTATGGTGAGGTCTGGGGACATGGGACAGCCAGAGAGGGACCCGGGGACTGCTGCCCCTGCCAAAGCCTGAACCTCTCTTCCCACCCCCCACTGCTGCTGCAAGCCCTCACCTCCACAGTCAGGTGCTCTCAAAGGGCTGCTGGACAAGCAGGCCAGTGGCCGGGGTCCTGGCCTCGGCTCTGTGGACACAGGCAGGTCACTTACATCCTCTGGGGCTGCATTTCCTGTGCTAAGTTGGGAGAATGATCCTCACCGCTCAGGCCCTGCCTGCCTGGGGGAGAGGAGCTGATGGTCGGGGCTGCTCTCCAGGAGCACAGAGCTCCTCTCAGGCCAAGGCAGAGGCTGGCCAGGCCGTGCTGCTGCCCTGGTGCCCACTGCCTCCCACGCCCGTGTCCTCCCCAACACCTGCAGTGCTCTGGAAGCATATGATAGAGGCCCGGGGGTTCCAAGTGACCCAGAGCCTGGACATCAGTGCCCTGGCCAAGGTGTCAGATGGCTACACACCTGGTCACATTCTCCAAGCCATCCAATCGGTGCTGAATGAGCGACGGCTCCTGCAAATGGCCAAGCGGCCTCTGGTGGCCTCTGAATTCCTGGGACATCTGGCGAAACTAGATCCAGTGTACAGAGAGGAGGAGGAGTCCATGAAGGTGAGGCTGATGGGGGCCCGGGCTATGGGTGAGCTGTGTCCATCGGGCGGAGTCGCCCCCCCAAAACATGCCTGGGACCCCTCCTGCTCCCCCAAATTACCAAAGGACAACTGGGTTAAAATGAACATGGGTCTCAGCTGGGAAGAGAATAGGAAATGACCAGGAAAGGCCAAAGGATAGGAGTGTGTGGGCAGAACCATCTCACCTGGTTTCCCTGAGAGGGAGCCCAAAAGGGCCACCTATATGTTAGGAGCCCTTGGCTGGTTCTGCAATCAACTGTCACCCATGTCCCCACCCCTGAGACACTGCCCCTTGCGGGGGGTAGGGTGGCCTTGGGAGCCCAGGAGAGAGGGCTGAAGAGGTGGACGAGGGAGAGCTTGCTCCCCAAAATGGCTGACACTGTGCCCTGGAGTATTGAGTGGGGAGTAAAGGGAACCCTGTGGAGTGGGGGAGAAGAGGCTGCTGAGGACACAGAGTCCATAAAAAGGGGCGGGGTGAGGTCAGGAGGCAGAACCAAGGGTCGGGCCCGAAGTACTCGCCCCTCCTGCTCCCACCACCCTAGGACTGGTACTTCAAGACTCCGCTGGGCAAGAAGAACATGAAACTCAGCAAGGACCAGATGGAGGCTGAGGAAGCCAAGCTGGCCAAGGAGAAGAAGAAGAGGAAATGATGCCTGAGATTAGTGGGTTGGGACTGGGCAGTGTCCCAAGGGTGAAGGGACAGGGGGGCAGAGGCATAAATGCCCAGATGGCTCAGGGACACTCTCATCCATCCATGTCCATGTCTATGCCCTCCTTCTGCCCCATCATGCATAGCCCCACCTGGCTCCCATCTCTTTCTCCTGGACCCCTTGCTGGCTCACCGCGGTCTTCTGCATAGATCCCTGTGCTCGGCCCTCACCCCGGTGTCTCCATCTCCTCGTCATTGTCCTGTCCTGGTTCTGAGCTCTCTTCCTCCTCAAGGTATTTAAGTGAGAAAAACTACGAAGAGAAGGAGAGAGGAAAAGAGGAGAGAGGGGAGAATGAAAGTCCACAGTCAGTGTAGACAAAGAAAAAGGCAGCATCTGGAACTGTCCCTGGTCCTAGCCCCTCGGCACTAGCTCCCTGTGTGGTCTACACAGTGCTTTCCCTGGGCCTCGGTTTCCTTACTTGCATAGTGAGGAGAGGTTGGACCAGCTGATCTCCAAGATCCCTTCTACTCTAGGGTTTGGTTACTCTAGCAGAAGTGTCTGGGCAGTCAGGGAGTGAGGGTGGTGGGGTGGGGAGGGTTGGAGAGCTCTGCAAGGGTGTGGGGAAATGGAGGGGCTTTGTGGCCAGGACCAGGGCTGTTGGTAGACCCAACACCTCCTCTGAGTGGTCTTCTCCTCTTTCCTCCAAATACCTCCCAACTCAGCACCTGCCCACCCCAGCACTTTGTCCTCTGTCTGACCCACAGCCTATACTTCAGGGCTCGATGGGACACAGCCTCTTGCCCATGGGGAGGAGTCCAGTTCCCCCTTGCTGGAGAGAGAATAGTTCAGGCGGGTGGGCTCAGGGCACTTGGAGAGCTGGGTCAATCATACCGCCAAGGGCTGGAGAGCCCCAGAGTTCTCTGGGAAGAGGCAGACCCGTGGACACTGTACAGAGTGTGTAGATAAAGGTCAAGGTGCATCCGAGACCTGCAGCTAGAAAACTACTGGAAGAAAACATAGGGGGAAGCTCCATGACATTGGCCTGGCAGAGATTTTGTGGATATGAGCCCAAAAGCCTAGCAAAAATAGACAAATGGGATTGCATCAAACTAAAAAGCTTCTGCACAGCAAAGGAAACGGTTAATAGAGGGAAGAGGCAACCCACGGATCGGGAGAAAATATTTTGCAAATCAAACATCTGATAATGGACTAATATCCAAAATATATAAGGAACCCGAACTACTCAATAACAAGAAAATAAATAATCCTATTTAAAAATGGGCAAAGAACCTGAATAGACATTTCCCAAAAGACGAAATATAAATGCCCGATATATAATACACATGAAAAAATGCTAACATCTCTAATCATCATAGAAATGCAAATTAAAACTACAATGAGAGATCACCTCACACCTGGTAGAATGGCTGTTGTCAAAAAGATGAAAGATGAGCGTTGACAAGGATACAGAGAAAAGAGAACTCTGCACTTTGGAGGTATTGGAAATTAGTACAGCCATTTTGGAAAATACTATGGAGGTTCCTCAGAAAACTAAAATTAGAATTACCTTATGAGCCAGAAATCCCGCCACAGGGTATATACACCCAGAGGAGTTGAAATCGGTATGTGGAAGAGAAGTCTGTGCTCCCATGTTCATTGCCGCGCTATTCACACGCCAAGATATGGAAACCACCGAAGTGTCCATCAGGGGAAGAACGGACACAGAAAATGAGGTAGAGCCTCTTCCAGGGACGCTGCCTAAAGGCCCTCAGGAGAGTCCTGCGTTTGACATACGGTCCTGGGCTTTCCTACAACACGGTCTCAAACAACACGGGGCTGTCCTGAGCCCCTGCTAATAGGATTGTTTGCCTTTATCCCAGAGAGGCTGGGACAGCACCAGCAGCACAGGCCCAGGGAGACTCTGGGCATTCATGCTGTGGGACCTAAAGTTCTCATAGGGCGTCTAAAACGGAAACACATGCCAGCAGGGCTGTGGTGGTGCCACATGTGCCACATGTGTCTGTGACGGCATCAAGCGGGCTTTCCCCAGTGAGGAGCAGAAAGTCGTGGAATTGTTGAAGGCACAGCACAGAGTCAGGAAGCTAAATTTAAAAAGGAAGCTTTTATTGAGTAGTAAAAATTGAAAGGCTAAAAAAAGTGAAGTATATCCACATAATGTAATACTATTCAGCCTTCAAAAACAGGAAGTTCTGTCGTTTGCGACAACATGGGTGAACCTAGAGGACATTACGTTAAGTGAAATAAGCCAGGCACAGAGAGACACATACTGCAAGATCTCACTCATACGTGGAATCCAGAAAGTCCAACCCACAGAAATGGACAGTAGAAGGCGGTCACCAGGGGCCTGCGGTGGGGGGGCGGTGGATGGGGAAAGGGGAGACGTTGGTCAGTGGGTCGATGCTACAGTGAGACAGGAGGACCAGGTCCTGGTGATCTACCGCACAGCACGGTGACTACAGTGTATAATAATGTATATTTCAAGAGAGCTAAAACAGAGGATTTTAACTGTTCTTATCACAAAGAAATGATAATGTTTAAGGTGATGGATGATGGCTGATTTGATCATTACATAGAGTAAACATGTATGGAAGCATCACGTACCCCATAAATATATACAATTATTATTCATCAATTAAAAATAAAACTTTTTTTAAAAAGCAATTGATTAAAAATTTTTTTTTAAAAAAAGAGCCAGTGTGAGCCAGAGGAGACGCGACTGCTTGGGCTGGAGCACCCCAGCCGCCGTGGGAGTGGTGGGCCCGAGCCCAGCCGGCTTGCTCTTACATTTTCTTTCTTCCCTTTTTTCTTTTTATTTCCACAAAGAGAGCAGTCTCATTCCGGTTTGCCTGAGGAGGCAGAGGCACTTCTTCCTCACTGTCCAGTTGAAACCCCATCTAACCATGGCAGGATAGAGATGCCATATGGGAGATCCAGGGGTCATCCAAGAAAATGGAGGTGTCACTATGCAGGATGGGCAGGGGAGGGTCAGCACCCAGGATGAGTGTGGGGGGTGTGTCAGCACCCAGGATAGGTGTGGGGAGCGTCAGCACCCAGGATGGGCGTGGGGCGTTTCTGCTGCTGCCTGTGGGCAGAGTCCTATTCCCTGGGCAGAAGTTTGTGTTCTGGAGAAGACTCCCTGGGGAGTGCCTCACACCGTGGGGGTAGCCTACAATGTTTGTCATTGCTGTGAACCCCTCCCTTGGGTTTGGGAGTGGGAAGGTGCAGGGCTAACCAATGACATTTGGGAGGGCAGGAAACACTATCTGACAGGCACAGGCCCTCCCTGTGGGATGAGAGTGGCTGATTTGTAAAGTAGGTGATAGACAACAAAGCTCTTGAGATCCCGGATTCTACCCCAGCTCTGTAACAAGTTATCTGTGTGACCTTGGACAAATCACTTCCCTTTTCTGGGCTACATTTTCCTTTACCTGTGAGATGACAGACTGGCCAGATTGGCCGGCACCATCTGGGTGGTCCCTTTCAACTCCGATGTCATCAACCCTAGGGCGAAGCTCAGGGTTGGAGGGCTCAAGCCTCACTCTGTTCTCCAGGCCTCCCAGTTCCCCTCCCAGCCTGAGAGTTCCGTCCTGGGTGCTGACAGCCAGGCTAGTCGGGGCTATTTATGGCTCAGCCTGGTGTGCCCTCCTGCTCCTCCCACACTGGGCCCCACCCGGCTCGGGCCCAGCGCCCACCTGCCCAGTCCACCAGCGGCATTGCCCCAAGCATTGCCTGAGTCCTGCGGCTTTGGCTCTCTCCCCCAGAAACTAGCCATGCCTAGGGGAAGGAAGTCCCCTCCCCGCTGGGAGCACCACCTGGGCTGCCTTCCCTCAGCCCCCGCTTGCCAGGTCTGGGGGCCTCAGTCCTCCCTAGCCCGGGGGACCCCTCGGCCATCACCACTGCTCTGCCGTGACATGGCCCTGCAGAACGCCCTCTACACTGGGGACCTGGCGAGGCTACAGGAGCTGTTTCCCCCCAACAGCACAGCAGACCTGCTGCTGGAGAGCCAGGCCGCGGAGCCTCGCTGGAGCAGCCACCAGAGGGGTGAGGGGCAGCTGGGTGGCCTGAGAGTGGGGGGCTGGGCTGAGCACCTCAGGTACAGAGGTCCCAAGAGCTTGAGGAAAAGGAGATGTCCCTGGCTGTTTCTCCCCCACCCCAAAGCTTGCCCAAGATCCTAAACCTTGGCCCAGGAATGAAGTCATGCGGAGCCCGGAATAGCTCCTGCTGAACGCGTGGCCAGATCAGGCTCAGAGCTCGGGACACAGGGACCCTCTGCCTCCATCTGTGTGCGTTTCCCTTCTTCTCTCCCTCTGTCTGTCTTTGGCAGTTCCCTCTCTTCCTCCCACCCCTCCCCCTTCCCACATGCTCATGAGCTGGTCCCCAGAAGAATGCAGGGGGCAGGGAGAGCCCCCCAGTGACAGACACACCCTCTGTGCCAGGCTGGTGGAGAAGCCCAGCAGAGGGGCTGAGGAGCACCCTGAGGCTGGCCCAGGACCCATCGTCACCCGGACGGCCTCGGGACCTGCCCTTGCCTTCTGGCAGGCAGTGCTGGCCGGGGACGTGGGCTCTGTCTCGCACATCCTGGCAGACTCCAGTACCGGCCTGGCTCCTGATTCTGTCTTTGATACCAGCGACCCGGAGCGATGGAGGGATTTCCGCTTCAACATCCGTGCTCTGAGTATGGGCCAGGGGCACGGGGCTAACTGAGCGGGAGAGGGGCGGCTGCAGTGGAGCTCTGGCTCCCTCTTCCTGCCTCCGCCCAGCACACCCTGTTGGCTGGCAGCGCTTTGCCTCCCCTCAGGATCTGAGGCCCGTGTCCCCCTCTCCCTAGGACTCTGGTCTCTGACGTACGAAGAGGAGCTGACCACCCCTCTGCACGTGGCGGCCAGCCGTGGCCACACGGAAGTTCTGCGGCTGCTGCTGAGGCGGCGGGCGAGGCCGGACAGTGCCCCCGGGGGCCGCACCGCCCTGCATGAGGCCTGTGCTGAGGGCCACACAGCCTGCGTCCACGTGCTGCTGGTGGCAGGAGCCGATCCCAACATCCCTGACCAGGATGGGAAACGCCCCTTGCATCTCTGCCGGGGCCCTGGCACCCTTGAGTGAGTGACCCCTCACCTCAATCCCCAGTTCCAAGGAGGGTGAGGGAGGGAGCACATTGGGGTGGCAGGCTCTGTGGGCTGGGGTAGCACAGTCCTGGCTTGAGGTGGGGGTCAGGGTGCAATTCCTAAGCCATCCAACCATTGGCCCCATGACCTTTGGAGTGGCCTGGCCTTTGGACCATTTTCTAGTTTCCAGGGGTAGAGGAAGGCTGTGGCGGGGGCCCAGTTGATGGCCTGTATTGGGATCCATCATGGGGAGGTGGTGCTGCTGAAAGTGTTAACGTTTTCCGAGCTCATGCTATGTTCTAGGCACTGTGCTAAGTAGGCAGCAACTGAGTCCTGGTCCTGCCCCCAGGGAATCCTGTCAGGCTGCAGAGGGCAGTGGCCCCAGTTGGAGCCTGCTGTGGTCCCTGTGGGCAGGGTCTGGTTCTCAGCCAGGCAGGTCCGGCATCTCCTTATTGGCAGGACATCTTCAGATAAATGGGGTCAAGGGACTGACACTGACCAGACTCACAAGAAACTGATGAATACATTCAAATGTGTCAAGGTGTTGTTCACTGTTGGCCTAAATAATTATGATCTATTGTAAGGAAACTGGGAAGATAAGTCCCCACTTACAATATTTTGGCAGACGAGGAATCCAGGCAAAGGCAGGCTCGGCAAACCTGTGCACTAAGTCTGCATACCTCAGAGGCTCTCTCCCTCCTGACTGCACCCTCACTGGGTTTTGCCTCTCACCCCTGAATGATGCCAAATTATTGATCTTTGGGTTTCCCTTTCGTGCACTCTCTCCCTCTTGCTAGCCTCATCAGCCTCCAGAGGATTCCATGGACTTAATCATATTACAGTTGAATATGTGTTCTATACTAGCGTGGTCCAACAGAAATCTAATGTAAGCCATATATAGAATTCAGAATTTTCTAGTAGCCCTAACAAAAAATGAAAGAGGCTGGGTGCAATGGCTCACGCTTATAATCCCAGCACTATGGGAGGCCAAGAAGGGAGTATCACTTGAGGCCAGGAGTTTGAGACCAGCCTAGGCAATAGAGTTAGACCCTGTCTCTACAAAAAAAATTTTAAAAATTAGCTGAGTGTGGTGGTGCATACCTGCAGTCCCAGCTACTCGAGAGGCCAAGGCAGGAAGATTGCATGGGCTCAGAAATTCAAGGTTACAGTGAGCTGTGATCAGGCCACAGCACTCTAGCCTGGGTGACAGAGCGAGACCCTGTCTCAAAAAAGAAAAGAAAAGTAAAATTAATTTTAAAAATTGCATTAAAATATACACAAAATTTACCGTTTTACCCATTATTAAGTTTACAGTTCAGTATCATTACATACATTCATGTTGTTGTATAACCATCACTACCATCCATCTCCCAACTTTTTCTCCATCCCAAACTGAAACTCTGCACCCATCAAACATTAACTCTCCTCCCCCCGCCAAGCCCCTGCAACCACGATGCTACTTTCTGTCTCTATGAATTTGACTACTCTAGGGACCTCTTATAAGTGGAATCATATAGTATTTGTCCTTTTGCGGCTGGCTTATTCCACTTCGGGTTCATCCATGTTGTAGCATGTGTCAGAATTCCCTTCCTGTTTAAGGCTGAATAATAATATTCCATTGTATGTAGATACCACATTTTGTTTATCCATCAATCCATTGATGGACACTTGGGTTGCTTCCACATTTTGACTATTTTGAATAATGCTGCTGTGAACACGAGTATACAAATATCTTTGAAATGAGTATAATTAATTATAATAATATATTTTATGTAACACAATATATCCATGTTATCATTTCATCATGGAATCAATATAAAAATTGAGATATTTTACATACTTTTTTTGTACTAAGTCTTCAAAATCGGTATGTATTTAACACTTACAGCACATCTCAATTAGGACCAGACAGATTGCAAGTGCTTAATAGCCACATGTGGGCAGCAGCTACCACCAGACAGTAAGGTTCCATAAAATCCCACATGTTTTGTTCTGACCATGTTCCTGCCAGCCGCCCTGAGATCACACCCAATGATAATCCTTCCTTCCTTTCTTTTT
>CAUYSK010127815.1:0-10567 GCA_963575035.1 Avahi laniger
TTTTTTTTTTTTTGATATGTTTGCTGGCCATTATTCTGTCTCCTTTTGAAAAGTTTGTCATTTCCTTTGCCCATTTATTGATGGGGTTGTTTGATTTTTTCTTGTTGATTTTTTTAAGTTCTAGATAGATTCTTGTTATCAGCCCTTTATCAGATGCGTAGAGAGCAAATATTTTCTCCCATTATGTAGGCTGTCTATTTGCTCTAATGATAGTTTTCTTGGCTGTGCAAAAGCTTTTTAATTTGATCAGATCCCATTTATTTATTTTTGTTGCTGCTGTGATTGCTTTGAGGGTCTTCTTCAAAAATTCTTTGCCTAGGGCAACGTCTAAAAGGGTCTTCCCAACATCTTCTTCTAGAATTCTTAAGTTTTCATGGCTTGGGTTTAAGTCTGTTATCCATCTTGAATTGATTTTTGTGAGAAGTGAGGGGTGGGGATCCAGTTTCAATCTTCTGCATGTAGCTATCCAGTTTCCCAGCACCTTTTATTGAAAAGAGATTCTTTTCTCCAGTGTATATTTTTGTCTGTTTTGTCAAAGATTAGATTACCATATGCAGATGGTTTCATCTCTGGATTCTCAGTCCTGTTCCAAAGGTCTATGTCTCTGTTCTTGTGCCAATACCATGCTGATTTAATTACTATAGCCTTGTAGCACAGCTTGAAGTCTGGAAGACTGATACCTCCCCGTTTGTTCCTTTTACTTAAGATTGCTTTGGGTATACCAGATCTACTCTGGTTCCATTCAAAATGTAGAATTATTTTTTCTAGATCTGTAAAGAATGATGATGGTATTTTGATAGAGATTGCATTAATTCTGTAGATCACTTTAGGTAGTATGGACATTTTAATGATATTGATTCTACCAATCCATGAGCAAGGTAGATTTTTCCATCTGTTTACATTTTCTACAATTTCTTTTCTTAGCATTTCGTAGTTCCCCCTGTATGTCTCTCACATCTTTTGTTAAATATATTCCTAGATATTTAATTTTCTTTGAGGCTATCATAAAAAGTATTGTGTTTTTGATTTGAATTTCGGCTTGACTGTTATTTGCGTATATGAATGCCTCAGATTTGTGTGTATTGATTTTGTATTCTGAGACTTCCCTGAATTCATTTATCAATTCTAGGAGTCTCTTGGTTGAATCCTTAGGGTTTTCTAGATACATACCATATCATTGGTAAAGAGTGAGAGTTTGATCTCATCTGCCCCCATTTGGAAGCCCTTGATTTCCTTCTCTTGTTTAATTGTTCTAGCAAGGACTTTTAGCATTATGTTGAATAGTGCTGATCAATTCTTTTCCAACAACAGTGTACTTTTTTCCCCCAGAGGCAGAAACTTTTTTTCTAAACCTTCCCTCTCCCTTCTTCTTTTCTTGGCATCATTTCTGGCATATTTCAAGGTTTGGGTTGTTTCTCTGTGTATATGCAAAGAATACTTGTTTGTGTTTACAAAAGCAACTTAGAAATAAGAGCAGATAGTAGTTCCTGTTTTAACAAATGATACATCAGTGCCTGCCTAGGGCATGTTATTAATTTATTGTCTCTGCTTTTCTTACTTTTAACCTTGAGTAGAAAGAATACCTCTAGGTTTGGGAATGATGTGTATACTTCACAATATTATTTTCTGTTCTTGTCACATTAAGTTGGTGAAGGTGTAAAAGATAAAATACTGAAAATTCTTCAGAAGAATTTTATAATAAAAGTATCACACAATGGTAAACAATAAAAAAAAAGAATTAGGACAAAATAAAGACATTTTCAGATAAACAAAGACTAAACAAATTTGCTATCCACACAAACTGACTGAAAGAATCATTAAAAGAGTAGACTTTTGGCAAGAAAAATAAATCCAGAGTGAATGTATGGAAAATGAGAAATAGGGGCAAACATAAAAGTCAATAGACTATTAATATGTTAGAAAATTTCATTAACTATTGAGTGTAAGAAAACTGTTTTATGTTTAAAAATGTGTAAAATGAAAACTAGATAATCATTGGGATTGGAGAGGTGTGTTTAAGGAAGTGCTAAAGCATTCTAAGACTCTCTTTTGGTTCACTGCTTTATCTCCAGCTCAATCAGTATTTGATGAATGAATGAATGAGTGGGTAAATGAATGAATAATAAATGCTGTCTTTTGGATCTCCTTCGGTTTCATTCTCTGACTCTCACAAGTTAGGCCTGTCTTCTGCAGTCCCCGTTCTGAGTTCTCAGAACCACTGGTCAATGCCAGCCCTTGAGGTCCCACAACTGTGGAGAACAGTTCTATAACTTTCTCTAATTATAAAGTTTTACTTAGAGAAAACCCTGAACTCTGAAAACCTCTCTTTCAATTCACTCCCTGTTGAAACCTGTCACCTGTCCCACTCTTGCACAGAACTGCTCTCAATCTTTCGTAAACTTGAGTTTCCCAGTAACTGGAATTGTAAAACAGTGAGCACAGGCCAGTGTATATGGCCAGAAGGTCGCTCACTGGTAACTTTCAGGAATAAGTGGGTAGGGTTAGGAAGGGAATGTGTGAATAGAAAGTAGAGGCAATGTATGCAGAGTAGCAGACCACACATATGAGGACTTGAGCAGGAAAAGTAGCCAAAAATGATTTTCAGGGTTTAATCAAATGCCTGAGTTTTTGTTTGTTTTAAAACAAAGGTGGAGTTTGGATATAAAAGCCTAAGAACCTAGGGAGACTGAAATTGAAGGTAAGGGAAGAAAAAGATAAATATGTCAGTGGAATCCTAAAAAACACAAAGGAAAATTCCAAATTATCTGTATAAAAAAAGTCATCTTCATAATGAGGGAACAGACATCTGACTCCAAGAAAAATGCAAAGAATATGATGATGAGGCAAAGATTGGGAATAGCTCTTGTGGGGACTATGCTAGAGAAATATTAAGAGATGTAAGAAAATAATAGTTGTGAGTATTAAAAATCTTATTCATTAGCTCCAAAATGAATTATTTTTACTAACTGTCAATTTTTTTCTTAAAATGCCCTTCTCTAGATCTCTAAGAAGATGACCTCATTTACTTAGCAAAACAAGAACATTCGTCAAAATTACATTTCTGTCATCATAGTGATTTCTGTCTCATTCTCTGATTTGAAGAGGTATTTTCTCTTCTCTAGAACCACAGCTATTTTCATGGGTTGTGGTTAGATACCTTCCTGACTCTGAAGGACGTTATACAATTCCTAATATATTCTGGCTTTCTTCCCATGGATTTCATCGCTTCTCCCTTTGAAAAGATAAAGCTTGCCCCCATTTTTAAGAAATCCACACCTTGGTTCTGCTATCTCTCTTATTTTTCAGCATCTTTTTACTTTCAAACTTCTTGATAAGTAATCTCCCTCCACTACCTCAGTTTCCTCAGCACTAATTATCTCCTTGTGCTATTGCCATTTAGTCTAGGGGTTTTTTCCTCTAAAACTCTTATTTATCCAAGAAAAGTATTTATGCACTATGACTCTGGCCATATGCCGCTGGTTTTCACATACAGTGTTCTCCTTGTTTTTTAAATAATCTCTAATTTCAGTTTTGATTTCCCGTTTAACTCAAGTTATTTATAGCAATTAAATTTTTTATTATTTTATTTTTTAATAAGGCAATTTTTTAAGAGAAGTTTTAGGTTCACAGTAAAATTAAGCAGAAAGTACAGAGAGTTCCCATATACCAGGTCCCTGAACAAAGGTACAGCCTCCCCCACTAGCAACATCCCTTACCAGAGTGATATGGTACATTTGTTACAATTCATGAACCTACACTGAATCATCATTGTCACCAAAGTCTGTAGTCTACACTAGGTTCACTCTTGGTGTTATATTATATATTCTATAGGTTTTGACAAATGTATAATGACATGTATCTGCCATCACAGTATCAAAGAAAATAGTTTCACTGCCCTAAAAATCCTGGATCCTCCATCTATTTATCCCTCTCTCCCCTTGGAACCTCAGGCAACTACTAATCTTTTTACTATCTCCATAATTTTGCCTTTTCTAGAATGTCACATAGTCGGATATAATTTTTTATTTCCATTTATTTTTAACAATATGTATTCAGACAGGGAAGGAAAGGCTATTTTTTATAACCATTCCTAACTTGTTTTTTTCTTTTTAAAGATGGGGTCTCACCCATGTTGCCCAGGCTGGCCTTGAACTCCTGAGCTCAAGCAATCTTCCTGCCTTCACCTCCTGAGTAGCTGGGACTACAGGCAAGCACCACGATGTCCGGCTCATTCATTACTTCTTAAATCATGAAATCTACTAGTTCTTTTATATTTATTATTTTCCTCAAACAGCACAGTACAGAAGCCAGCATTATCATCATTTTTATAGAATTTTATTGTACTCTTACTAGTAAACCTGTTTGTGTGTGTGATCTAAAAATTAATCTCAACTCCTCTGGGAATTCCTGATACACAGAATAAAATTTTCAGGATTTTTCTGCCAGCAAGCTGATAATGTATAAATGATTCTTTGGTAATCTAGAATGACTGGGAGATATAAAGGCCCCAGAAATATATCCTTGGTGATCTTGGCCTTTGCCTACAGGTTAAAGGCTATGAGAATGCCTCTCTCATCATCCACGTGGCTATAATCCTAAGCACTGAAGAGACACATTCTCCTACATATAAAGTTACTGCCTTAGAAAAGTGATTTAAAGAAAACAATAATTCAACATCGAAATAAACTAAACTGTTCCTACTACTGCTTGAGTTTTCTCCATTACACATAGATTTTGTCCGATGCCTTGCTCAGACCTGGCATTATTTTTGAAACATATATGTTTATTACCTGCAGCAAGCAGATCTTGATGGCTGGGACAGAGGTGTCAGAGGAATGCCATTTTCATCTAAGGCCCATGATAGAGAATAGCTAAGTTTTCCTGATGTTAAAAGACACAGTTCTTCAGTTCCACTTCCCTCAAGAATAAAAGGCATATCTGTTTTGTAAAAGGCATTAAAATCATGAATTTTTAAAGTGTGCAGATAAAGCACATTGTGGATTTTTCTCCTGACTTTTACTTGTGCAACCCAAGGAACACAAAGGAAGTTCTGTGCTGGGCCCAGGCTGTTCTCTTAGTGCTCTCCCTCATCTCCCCTCTAAGACTTCAAGGAAGACTGCTTCAGACAGACTACAACAGAGACAGGAAAAGACTGAGCTGACTACATAGAGGTGAACACCTGTATTTTCCTCTTCTTATGCCTGGAAGTTTCTTAACCATTCTTTCTGGGAGTGGCTTCCAGCAGAAAAGGACCATTGGCAGCAGAAAAAGAGGCAGACAAGCTCCTGTTTCTCCCCTTTCCCTGCATTCCTGAGTCTTCTGCCGCTACCCATTTTCCTCCTCAATCTCCAGAGACCTTAACAATACTTTTTGAAACTTTTGCTGTTCCCAGTGTTCCTTAAATTTTTTGCATCCTGAGTCCTTTTCTCCAGGGTCTCTACAACCCTATTCCTCTGCTTCATCTGGACTCCAAGCAGACTCTAAACTTTCCTCATTCCCTAATCTCCCCAGGCACTTTCACCTAGTTATTATCTTCCTTTCCCTCCCTCCTCACTTGTTCATACTTCCTGCCTTTTCACCAGATGAGCAGTTGCAAACTCCCTAAGAAGGTGAAAGAAAGGAAGGAATCTTGGGGAGGAGAGAAATGACAGTGTTCTTGGAGATGTGCTAACTTCAACTTAATTGCATAAGAATAAAATCAATTGAAAAACAAATAAACAGAAACATCTCTTTTTCTTTCCTCTCTCCTTTTTCCTGTCCTTCCTTCTATTCTTCTCTCCCTCCTGTTCTTCTCTCCCTTCCCTACACAGTCAGAGACTAATCCACATGTCCTGGAGCCCTTTAGGCTCACTAAAGGAGAGGCAGAGGCAGAGCAGTCCATCTGCCCAGGAGCAGAGCTCACTTCCAGGGAGCATAATGTTCTTGCGCTGGAGGGAAAGCATAGGTGCTAACTGCAAATTTTAAATTTCCCAAAAAATCCGCTTCAAGACAAAGTTTTAAACAATCTAGTTTACCATCTAAATGGAGAATTTAATTCATCTTTAACCAAAAACTATAAATTTGGGATGCTTTGCTCACGTAAATGACCCAGGATTATTTAGGATATGGTGCTCACGAAGAAAATGAGGGAAGAAACATTTTTAATAAACTCACTGCTTCCTACTTCTCCATCCTCAGGTGTGACCGGCTTGTCAGAGCTAAACTCTACATATTCCAAAACAGTTTTGCTTTTCAGTTCTGTGTAGTTAGGTAAAGGCAAATATAGTTTTGCCAGTAAGCTTGTACTTTTACTTACTTCATAAACCTAAATAGAAAAGAAATGGTTGATAACTCACAAGAAATACAAAATAGAAAAGAAAAAAATAAGCACCCTCAATAACATATTTTTATTCATTTTTTAAAAATACTAGAAAATAGGTATTGTTCTATAGCATTTCAACCACATGATTATGAGTAAAGTAGATAATTATATGTCCTTAAAAGTATAATGCCTTTTACTGGATTCACAGAAAATAAATTGAATAAAAGAATTACAAATATAGTTCTAAGAGTATAGGTATATACAACACAATATCCTAATAACTTACTTAGTGTAGTACTTTAAAAATTCTTTATCTCATTTGAACCTGATAAAAATTATAGGAAATATTAATAGATATTATTCTCATTTTACAAATGAGGAAATGGAGGTTCTATATGAAAGTATATTAGTTTTTATTATAAGTGATTGAAACCTAGGTTGAATTGGTTAGGAAAAAAGGAGATGTAATCCTAGCACTCTGGGAGGCTGAAGTGGGAGGATTGTTTGAGCTCAGGAGTTCAAGACCAGCCTGAGCAAGAGCAAGACCCTGTCTCTACTAAAAATAGAAAAATTAGACAGGTACAGTGGCTCATGCCTGTAGTCCCAGCTACTCGGGAGGCTGAGGCAGGAGGATTGCTTGAGCCCAGGAGTTTGAGGTTGCTGTCTAGGTTAATGCCATGGCACTCTAGCCCAGGCGACTGAGCAAGACTGTCTCAGGAAGGAAAAAAAAAGAAAAAGAAAAAAGGAGAATCATCGACTTGTGGAATCCAAAGACAAGTTAACAAGCTATGAGAATGGGGGAGGGAGGAAAAGTCCCAGAAGAAGGGAAAAAGGAGGTGCTAAGTAGAAAGTACCATAGGAGTTCAGTGAGTACTAAACCCAGGTCTTCTGATTCTCTATGCTGTGCTTTCTACTACAATGCCATGCAAGTTCACTGCCATAACTATAAACCAAAATTTTTTTCAATAGAAAAATGTCATTTTGACCTATACTATTTTGTCAGTGCTTGGGGAAACAGTGATCATGTGCCCTAAGAAGGAAATCCAGGGGGAAAACTGCCCCTTGGAAGATAAGAAAGAATGTGTCAATCAAAATGATAGCTGATTAGCAGAGAAAGCAAAGAAAAAAGAAAGTCAAATAAGCACATATTTTTTTTCTGGTCATCTAAACACTTTCTTGTAAGAGTGAATTTAAGCCAATACACTGGTCTCTTTTACAAAGGCATCCCTCATGTAGAAAGGTTTGTAGGAACTGCAAGCCTGTGCAAGAAATTCTTTTTAGGGGAAGGGTCTCCAATCCTGGGTTCAAGTGATTCTCCCACCTCAGCTTCCTGAGTAGCTGGGATTATAGGTGTGTGCCAGTGCTGGAGTGAGAAGGTTCTTATTATAAATCAGTAAATTGACTAACTAAAAAGAGAAAATGAACTGATAAATACATTCAAATGTTGAATTGGCATTCTGATTTTACACTTCAGCTTTGTGAATTAGCTTAGGGTTTGTAGAAGCATTCTCAGTGGCCTGTCAAATCCAGGTTCTCTGATTACAGCTGGAGGCCAGACCCTGGACAGTGGTAAGTGTACAAAGATAGAAAATTTCACATAGTGAGGCCTCCCAGGAGACAGTTTTGCATCCTGTTGACAGTTATCAACACCACTGTGTGGCTGAGGCTGAGCATCTTAAACGTGTTAAGAATGAAAATGGGCATTATAAATGGAGCAGCTAGAATTTATAGAAGTTCAGATGTAGAAAATTGCAAGGATGTATGGGAAAAAGAAAAGCAGTTCAGTCTAGCTGAATTGAAGAGTAAAGAGAAGTGGTAAGGAATGAAATAGAAATACAGTTAGAATCCATTAGGCTAGGGCGTAGAGATTTACTTTGCAATTTTTGCAGCTGCTAATGCACAATTTGTAGAGACAAACGAGATTCCTCTCCTTTCCTGCCTCTTGGTTTATTAGGATGATGTGCTAAGTGATAGGATGAATGAAAGACTCAAAATACACATTTACCTATTTGGGGAAGCAGATTTTAAACTTCAAGTGATTAGATTATTATATCACAATTTATTTTAGGTTAAATAGTAGGAAAATATAGTCAGCATATTTTTAATGTAGGAATTTACACAGAGGGAGATTGCAAAGATGATAGGAACTTGAATAAATGAATACTGAATAGAGCATCTATTGTGGATAGAACAAAATTATCTTAGGCATTATAAAAATAATTTTGATTTAGATTTGTAATTATAACCCTCTCCCTATTCCTCAAGCTCCACCTTCCACAAATCTTTATTCCCTCCTAACTTGTCTTTCAGGTCTAGCTTCAAGTTTAACTCCTATATGAGCCATCAGGACTTCTTGTTTAGACTCCTTTACTGCCTCTATTTTTTTCCATCATCCTATTTTCTTCTTCCTTTAGGGCAGGGGTTCTTATGGGGTGATCTTTGGACAGGGATCAGGCGTCTTGTGTACATGCTTTCATCTGATTTTTTAAAGGGATCCAAAATCCAAAACAGCTGAAGAACAAATACATCAAGAGACTGAAGCCACCAAGTCAGGGATGGGGCAATTTGGAGAAATCATTCCACACTTAAAATAGCTATGCTACTCATTATACTTTAAGCAACTCTCTTCTACCTCACTTGAGGATGAATAGTAATGCTGCACATCCAGGGCTGGCAGAAATTTTAGCAGGAGAAAAGTATTTGTAACAACTACAAATCAAAGATTATATTATAAATTATAATATAATTATAAATATATTACCTATATTGAGATTAGAGATCGTCTCAATTTAAAAGATATAAAATGAGTCATCTCTTAATATGAAAGAAATTACCACATATATTAGTAGCTAATAAAAAATTTTAAAGTATGTATGGCATAATACATACATTAGATACAAAAAATACATAAGATACCAAAGTAAATGACAATGGCATACCTTCAAGCAAATTGTTTCAGGCCAATATAATAACTGCATATTGAAAATTTGCTGAAACATGACTTTAAAATCAAACTGTAGGGAAGATACTGAAGTACGAGACACTTGTTTATCATTGTAAAATATTTTAATAAAATATTTAAGCTTCTGAATTTTGGCTCTCCTCTTTTGTTCATGCCTAAAAATTAAATAAACCTTTAATTGACCCTTGAAAAACAGAATGGATATAAAATATTGTTCTTTCAAAATGTACTTTAGCATGTTGAAATGAAGGTGATATTTTTAGTGGACAAATGGTATCTTTAAACCAAATAACACTTGTCTATGTGTGGATAAAAGTTTCTCCTTCTCAAATATTTTTAATGAAAAATACGTACTCAAAAATAGAAAAAGAACTAAAATCAAGGTACTTTAAATCATTCAGCCATTATTTTACTAGATTATAACTTAAAGAGATTACAGCACTTATCCACCAGATGTCTTACAAGAGGAGAAAACTGAGGGACTGGGGAGTAGGGGGAGGAGGCTTGCATAAAAAGTTTAAAAATATTTTCTAACTTTTAAAAGACACACACACGCACACAAGCACGCGCGCACACACACACACGCACACACACCATGTTTTCAATAACTTCAAGGATGTGGCTCTGAGGCAATAGGCTTGCTGTGTCCTCTTAAAGGTCTTTGTAAATCCCTTTAGATTCTAGGCTGTATACTCCTTTTCCCAGGTCAGTGGGGAAGCAATTCTTTCTCTGAACCTAAAGATCAGAGAGGCAAGCCAGGTTACATCCTTGGGGCTTGTGTGGAAATATTTTTATGGGGAATAAATTGATCCTTCAAGTGATATAAAACTCCTAGTCTTTCATCCATTCATTCATTCACTCAATCAACATTTATTGACTATCTTCTCAGCTGCAAGACAACTAACCTAAAGATGTTTAAGAACACCTTCTTTTTCAGAAGAGAGAAGACTAGCAGAAAAGCCCTAGGCTGAAACATAAAATCCCCTTCTGCTCCCACCCTCATCATCCTGTGGGCCCAGTATCTCTCTGCCCCATTATCTGCCCATCTCTGTAATGTTCTCAGAGGACTAGGGGACAAATGATTACTATTCTTCTTATCTCCTTGCTGGCCTCTTTTGACTATCTTTCCAATTACTTTTAGAGAAATATCCAGATAAAAGTTACCCTTTATGTTGCCCTCTAATAGTAGTTTTAACAATGAGCTCATGAATTGATTATGAAAATTTGTTAATTCAGGACTATATTTATCTTTAGGAAATCTTGCCTTTTTCTTCACCTGTAAATTCTTTTTAATTTCTCTCTAA
>CAUYSK010127817.1:0-42763 GCA_963575035.1 Avahi laniger
CTTAAAAACAAAATGAACCAGAACATAGAGCAAAAGTCCAGATACCTAACAGGCATGCTAAAATAAAATGAGACCTGGGAAGTGATTTGCCCAGCCTGGCTGGGAAAGTCCTCCAAACATAGCCGTCCTCTGGTTTCCCTGCCAGACTGCTGCGATGTGGCCGTTTCCAGACTGTGATTTACACGGTGGGCAGAAGAAACTGCCTCAATTACACAAATCACACGGTGCTGCCTAAGGAACATGACTACTCATTGCAGGGAGTCTGCCGATGTTCAATTTTGCTTGCTGGAGCTTTCAAATGTTCCTTTGCCCTCCATCATAGGCATGTTTACCTCTGAGTCACCTTGCACTCTCTCTCGTGTCTTCTCTGATCCCCGGTAACAGCTGCTGCATTAGTGTAACACTGCAACCAATTTTTCTAAGCCTGGGTGCCATGTTTTGTTTTGATTTTTTTTTTTCTCATTCATCCACTTCTTTGCCAGACACTCAATGAGTAGCCATCAAGTACCGGCCTTTGGACTGGGCATGGGAGAATACAGTGGTGAATAACACATAATTACCACTCTTCAGGAAATCAGAGCCCTCAAAGCAGACAACAGATAGCCACACTCATTGTGATAAACATTATAAAAGTGGTGCAAAATAGAGAGGCACTAATTCTGCCTGTGAGTTGGAAGGAAGCTTCACAGAGGAGGTGAAGGACAGATAAGGAGATGTTTCCTGGGAGATAAGGAAAGAAGGACAGTCGAGGCAGGGGAAACGCTGTGTGCAAAGGGACAAGGAGTGCAGGGGTGCAGGATGCTTGGTGGGGTGGAGGGGCGTGGCTGTGAGGGGTGGGATTCAAAGGAGGGGGTGGGAAGGAGTGGGAGATGAGGCTCACACAGCTGAAGAAAGGCCCTGTCACACATGCTCAGGACTTTGGCTCTCACTGTATACAGGCAACGGGGGAGCTGTTTAAAGAGTGAGGAGACATAAACCCACCTGTGTTTCAGAAGCATCTCTCTGACAGGGAGAATGGCAACCGGGCTATTGTAAGTGCCGAGAAGAGAGGATGAGAATTTAAAACTAAGATAGTGGAAGACAGATGAAGACGGAGAACCTCATTCATTAACCTAATTAATTTAAAAGATGCTTAGAAGGTGGAGAATAAGAAAGTGAGAGACATTAACGTCAACTCTAAGATTTCCAGTTCCAACAGCTTGGTAGATGGTGGCAGCGTTATTAAATGAGATGGGGAAGATGGGAGAACAACAAAGGCTTTGGAGGAAATGTGATGTTTCGTGTTTGGGACATGTGGAACCTAGAGACACCCAGGCAAATCTAGAACTCCAGAGGAAAGGGATGAAGCCACAAATGATGTCGTTTCAGGGCTTTGATATCTCTGATCTTTGCTTTGCTCACAGATCAAGAAGTTTAGGGTAAAAATCGGAATGCTTATCTTCTTGAGTTTCAGCATTGAGACAGGTTTAGGTTCAAGTTTTGTCACTCTAGTTTACTAGCAGCCTGACTTTATACAGATTAACCCACCGTTACCAGCCGGCTTTCAGAACTGAAATCCATCAATATCAATCTATAAGTTTCTTGCCATGGTTCAAAGAGACACTGTAAATAGCAATCAACACAGTGAAGAGTTCTAGAAAGATCATTCTAAGCACTCCAGGAGGCTCTGTGCAAACTTAGCTATTCCCAAGTTTCTCATTTTTTTAAAAACAACAAAAGATTATTTTGAGAAATGCATCCAGACCTGGAAACGTGCTTTGCTTACCACGGCCCTGTTTCCTCACCTTAATTATTCCTGGAGAAAGGCTGCAGATTCTGAAGGATAGTGGGCCTGAAGACTCAACTCATATGTTCCTTTTCCTGGCATTCCAGAAAAAAAATTTGAAAAAAACCCAAAAACCTACTGTCCACACAGCAGCCCTCAGTGATTACTGCAATTGCTCAATTACAAGGTTATTCACGAAGTGCAGATTATAGGGTTACTTAGCTGGAAGCTCTATGACTCCACCAGATAAAACTAAATTAAAAAAAAAACCCCAAACATGCAAACGTTGGACATTTTCTGAGCATATGGCAGCACTTAGTTCTAGTCAGCAAGAAATAGGAACAAAACAAAATAAAGAAAAGCTGTGAGCAAGACTTTTTTGTTTCTTTTTGTTTTGCTTTGTTTAGCTTCTTAAGGATGTAGATATCTGAGACGCAGGCTTGGTTATACAGGACAAGCCTTGTTTCAAAATACCTGATATTAATAAAATGATAAGAGTATAGGCTATTTGCAATTTTTATATGGGCCTTATTTCAAAAATTTGTTGCTATATCTGTGTTTTGAAACTTGGAATTCAGTTTTGTACAGAGACAGTGGATATAGACGTCTAGGTCAGCTTCGGCAGATAATCCTGTCTCAGCCAACACCACCTGCCACCATGCTGCTCAAGCTAGAAGCCTAGAAGGTATTTTGAAAACCCTCTGCTCCCACCTGTGCCATCCACTGAAACATCACGTTTGACCGGTCTAGCCCCAAACTGTGTCTCTGACCTATATCGCCTTCTCTCTGTCTCTTCTGTCGCCACCCTGCTCCAAGCCATCAATCATATCTCCTGCCTGGACTATGGTGTCTCTGACGCTCTCTGCGTGGTGGGTAGCATCATCTTTTTAATAGGCTTGCCCAGGCTCCGAACCCAGTGAGCCTAGTGCAGGTCACAGTGCAAAGCAGCCGGGGAAGCGTAATTAACACACAGTAAGAAGGTTACAGTTTCTAGCATCTCAAGTGAAAGGCACCCTGGAAACTCCCTAAAATTGGAGCTGACTCCATTTCTTTGGACTTCCTCTTTGTAAACGGTAATCTACAGGGGCTTTCCTCCACCCTCACAGGGGCCCCTGCCTAGAGACAGCGGGTCTCTGTCCATCCCCAATGACCCGGGAAAGAGCAGCGCTTCCCTTGTCTGGGAGGCGGAGAAGGGGGAGGGCTCTTCTTTCCACAGCTGGAGGAAAGCAAAGCGTCAGAGAGACGGCGGAGTTCCCAGGCTGGTGTGGGGAGTGGTCCCAGAATAAGGGGCTGCCGTGTTGGAGTCACAGTCTCTGTCACGTGTCCCACCTCTTTTCCTGAATTCATCACACGCATACACATACACACACGTGTGCATGCACACACATAGGAACATACATGCACACACGTGTGCACAGAAGTGTGGATTTGACAGTCAGAATCAAGCCTTGGAAAAGGTAAGGAAGAAAACAATGACTGTTCACATCAAGGGCTTGTTGGGTGCCAGACCCTTTCTATGCCTTGCCTTGGTGTGAGACAGGTTCGCCGCCATCTCCAATTTTCATAGGGCAAACGCTGAGGGTCGCAGCTATCAGGAGCTCTGCTAGGCTGGGGAGAGAGCTGAGCGGTCAGGTGTTGGAGTAGCCAGTTAAAGTAACAAGCCGAAGATGAAGGAGTTGAGCCTTCAAACACCTACTGCAGTCCGGGTGCGGTGGCTCACGCCTGTAATCCTAGCATTCTGGGAGGCCGGGATGGGCGGATCGTTTGAGCTCAGGAGTTCAAGACCAGCTTGAGCAAGAGTGAGACTCCCCCCTCCCCCCATCTCTACTAAAAATAGAAAGAAATTAGCTGGATAACTAAAATATATAGGAAAAATCAGCTGGGCATGGTGGCTCATGCCTGTAGGCCCAGCTACTCAAGAGGCTGAGGCAGGAGGATTGCTTGAGCCCAGGAGTTTGAGGTTGCTGTGAGCTAGCCTGACGTCGTGGCACTCTAGCCTGGGCAACAGAGTGAGACTCTGTCTCAAAAAAAGAAAACAACAAAAAACACCTACTGCAACAGATGGTATAAGCAAAGAAAGTGTCGACTCCCCCGTTCCATTTTCCCCCGTGGAACATCCAGGGGCAGGTGGGTCAGCACAGATGTGGGGTCGTCTGGCTGTGGATGGAACCTGGAACAAAAGGCTCCAGCAGTTTTATGGACCCTAAGGGCAGAGGGAGGGCGGGGGGGGGAAAGGTTAGGAGTGGAAAAGGACTGGGTGCTGAGTCGCAGCAGGGAAATGTGCCTTCAAGGTTTCCCTGCCTGTCCCGTTGCAAAAGGAGGCCTCTGCAGAGGCTCCCGAGAGATCTAGGAATGAAGGTGCTGGGCTGGGAAGGGGAGTACAGTATTAATATGCAGCGCGTGACCAGCCAGAGGGGCCTGAGTCCTGAACTGCAGCTCTGCTCAGAGACTGCAACGTGCTGGTGTGCGGCGAGCCTGGGGTGGGGAGGGCAGCTTTCCCCTCTAATTGCCTCTGGTCAGGTCTGAAACATCACACACAGGAGCCAGATTTCTCAACATCACCTAGGCGTCTTGCCCTAGGTCCCAGGGTCACAAGTGGCAGAGCTTCAGCTCGAACCCATCTTCCAGCATCTGACTGTGCCAGGCAAACTTCAACTTGTCCCCCTCCTTCCCTTTTAATCTCTCCCCCTTTCGGAGCTTGTACAGCTTCCAAAGTTTGAGGTCTTCCTTGCAGGGCCCTTGCCATGGAACCTGCCTGCCCCATTCAGCTGCTGGGAGGTTAATGTTCTCACTCTTGCCACTTAGCTCTGGAAGGCAGCAGTGAAAATTAGAAGGAAAATGAAATAGAAAAAAAATGAGTTTTTGCACATGTATCGGCATGTATTAATTATTCAATAAATGCACGGAATTTGATTATTAAAAAAAGAAGAAACGGTGGCAGATGAATCATTAGCATTTGTTATATATGCATGGGCTATTTATCAAGAGAGCTGAGAAAAGAGCATAGATCAAGCCGCAGGGCAGGGCGGCGTGAGAACGTGCGCGGTGCCGCGCCCAAGTGGGCAAGATAAATTCCTGCTCACTGGGCCAAGAGAGGGAAGCAGGTCTGTGGTGATGCTATTAAAATCTCTTGAAACTTCAGTTTTCTCATCCTGAATAATAATGGATTGTTACAGTGGAACAATAGCGTGGATTAAAAGAGGTGAATCCCCAAAAGCTTTTAACACGATGCCTGGAACAAGGTAATTACCCAGGATGTGTTGGCTGATGCAACCATTATTACTTCTCACTGAGTTCTGCCTTACCCAAGTCCTATTAGTAGAAAATAAGCTTTTCTTTCTTTCTTTTTTTTTAATGTAGATCTTGCTTTGTGTAATTAATGGGTTCCTGTGAAACTGCATATGACTCAGATTTATTGTTAATTGTGAACTAAATTGATATTTCTTCTTTTTAGCACTTGGGCACGTGATCTAAGCGTTCTCCTCTGTGGATCTCAAGTTCTTGCTGTTTTCCATTATATTTGCCCAGACCTTTAACTCTGCTTGGGTTCTGGGTGGAAGGCCACACCTTGTTTCAAAGAAAGCATATAGGTTGGGGAACACTGATGTTAAGCCCTCATTGGCACCTGTTTGGAGTCTGCCCACCTGTGTGGAACCTCCCAAGCCCGTGGAAGCAGAAGGGAGGGAGTGCATCATGGCTAGAATAACAGGAGAGACAGAAGCTTATCCACAAACTGCCAGGTCATGCACGAGATACGCAGGATGGTGTCTTAATACAGATGGCAAATTAGCTTGCAGGCAGGTAGAGCAGTGGTGGGAACCACACTAGGTAGATGTGTACTGTAGGTCATTCTAGGAAGGTGTCTTAGTCCATTTCTGTTGCTTATTCCTGAAACTGGGTAATTTACAAAGAAAAGAAATTTATTTCTGGCAGTTATGGAGGCTGAGAAGTCCAAGGTCGAGGGGCCACACCTAGTGAGGGCCTTCTTGCTGGCGGGGACTCTGCAGAGTCCTGGTGTGGCTCAGGGCACCCCATGGCCAAGGGGCCAAGCATACTAGCTGTTCCTCTTTTCTATAAAGTCACCAGTTCTATTCCCATGATAAACCATTAACACATTAATTCATTAATTTACGAATGGATTAATCCATTGATGAGGGGAGAGGCCCCATAACCCCATCACCTTTTAAAGGCCCCCACCTCTCAGGATTGCATCCTTGGGGATTAAGTTTCAACAGGAGTTTGGAAAGAACAAGCAACCACAGTAGAAGAGAACTGGATTAGTTCTTGACTTCCTTTGCAGGCAATTTAATCTCCAAGAATGCAGAAGAAACCACACAGAGACTTTCTATTTGGGACTTAAACCAGTAAAGAAGAACTGTTTGGGAACACAAAGGAGAGGGGTGTTTTGGGGAGACAGCTCTACTGGCCAGGAAGGGTGGTACCGTGGTAAGGGCCTAGGTGCTGAGATCATATCCCCTGGGTCCAAATCTTGGCTCTGCTACTTATTCGCTATGTTCCTTTACCTTGCTGTGCCTCTGTTCCCCCTCTATAAAATGGAGATACTGGTAGTACCTACTTCATAGCATGGTAGCAAAAACTAAATGAATCAATACATTTAGTATGCAATAAATATTCAGTAAATATTAGCTGTTAATATTATTGTTACTTGAATGCATATTTGTGATGGAAAGTTTAGATGGACATAGTCATGGACCCTAGACTTCAGGGAAATTAAAGAATAATTTTAAAATTAATTTAAATTATTTCTTTCATTAAAAAATTCAACAACAAGTAGACATTGCAAAGGGGAATTTGGCTTATTACAGTTCAGCAAGCTTTTTCCGTAAAGCACCAAATAATAAATATTTTCAGCCTTGTGGGCCATGGAGTCTCTGTGGCAACTAGCCAACTTTGCCGTTGTGCCATGAAAGCAGCCAGTACAATGTGTAAATGGACGGGCATGTCTGTGTTCCAGCAACACTTTATTTACAAAGACACATTTGCATAGTTTGCAGACCCCTGGCTTAACAAGAATGGGAAACCCTAAAATATAAAATTCTGCCCGTGTAATTGTAAATGATGTCAGTAAATTGAAAAGCAAGAAGACAAACGAAGCAACATAATTGCAAAGCGAGGTGTTTACTTCAGAATGAAAGAGGACACGTGCCAAAATGGAGGGGAACAGTGGCATCTTCTGCATCATGTAGTTCAGAAATAACCATTATAGTGTTAAAAAGAAAAAAGATTACGCCCTCTATGAATCTGTGAAAAAGGTTAGGTGTATGTGCCCTCCTGGGTACAGTGTTGTAATGCAAACAGATGCCATGGCCTCTGTAACCATAGTAACCACATGGGAGGGGACCTAGCAGTGGACCGCAGGACCCAGAAGTGGACCAGGTGACCCTCTGAGAGATGTTCGGCAATGGTGCCAAGACACTACCCAGTGAAAACCATGGAAAAGAGATCACAGCCCAAAGACAATCTCAGCACTTCGATAAGGGCAAGAGATTGAAAAGTGATCTAAAAATTTCCAGATACAAACACAAGTGATATCTAAATGGTGAGATTTTGGGTAATTATTTTCTTGTTTATGTCTTTGAGTAACTATAAGCATAGGTTACTTTGAAATTTCAAAGGAAAATGAAATCTATTTAGGGTGGAGCCATCTTCTTAGAGGAACAGCCTTAGGGTTGATGCTTAGAAATTATAAGGCAGATTTTCACTCAACATAAATAAAAATGTCTCACTATAATCATCTGACCTGCAAATTACTGAGCGTCCCCCTGTGGCAGACATTAACTACTCCCCATTAGCCATTTTCTTACTTTGTTTCCTGATGGGATAACTTGTCTTCTAATATATGCCCAATTCGCACTTTCTCGGCTTCCTTTGTAGTTAGGGCACAGGTAAGATACCCCATCCTGGTTAAAGAGAATTGCTAAGAAATCTGCTGAGTGGCTCCCAAGAGAGGTTCTCCATCTCTCTCTCTCTCTCTCTCTCTCTCTCTCTGTGTGTGTGTGTGTGTGTAACATGACATCCTTCTAGGGTTTGATGTATTCTGTGAGGATGTGATGTTTGGTGCAATGGTAGCTATCTGGTGACCGTGAGGCACTAAACCTAAGGTTTCCATCCAGCACTCTGGGGATGGTAGCACAGAAAGATGGAAACAGTGAGATACTTGATTCATTAACTGTAACCATCTCCTCATCCCATCTTCAGACTTCTGAGAAAAATGTTCTTGAGGATTCAGTTTTGGTTGCGTATTGAATTTTCTAATTGTTTCACCCTTTCCAAAATGCTCACACAGAGACACGATGTTGGTGTTCCTCAAGTTATCTAAACATTGTCAAGTTTGAAAATGTCTCAGCATTCTTGGGTCCCTAATTGTTCTTAACACAAAACCTTGCAGCAAGGGGTCAGAATACAGTTTTGCAATTTTTATTTCATGTCGTTAGATTTCGTTGCTTTAACTATTGGGGGAAATAAAGGTGATTTCATGTGGCTTGCTGGTTTCTCCTTCTCATGGTTGTCTCCATCCTTTCCCAAGCCCAGCTCTGTGGAAGACAGCAGTAAATCCTGGAGGTTCACATCAGTGGAGCACGAAGCACCCATTCTCTGCACATGGGGATTCATGGGCAGGTCTCGGGGAAACACTAGTCTTCGCATCTCCTAGGAGGCAGAGAATAATGTCAATAAAATAGCATGGGGACCTGCTCCGGAGCACCAGGTTCAAATCCCGATCCTGGGCAAGTCACTTAAAATGTCTCCGATATTGTTTCCTTGTGTATAAAATGAGTATGGTATTAGCTTGGTGGACGGCATGAGGATTAAGCATCTGTAAAGTCTTTAGCACTATACCTGGCATACAGAAAGAGCTCAATACGTGGGTGCTATTGCTCCAAATACGTGGGAGATCTGCTCTTTCCTAGTGTCATGGAGAGTGGACTTAGTTCTTCGGCAGGAACTTGGGGGTTGGATTTAGCAGATGATAGCAGCTCGAATTTGGATAACCCTCATCTTCTGGGTCTGTCCACTCATGGAGCTGTTCTTCTCATTAACGTTTCATCATAGTTGTGTTTGTAGCATGATTTTGGCATGTGGCTCAGTTTCCCTAGCAGATGAGAAGCTCCTTGAGAATAGGGTTGGGATTTCCATTCTTGGATTCTCCAGAGAGCTTAGCTCTGGGCTGTGCACATGCATGTGCTTAAGGAACATTGACCAGTGAATGGATAGAGGGGCCGCAGCTACCTGTGATATGAGGAATTGGGGCTAGCTTCTAGAAAGTTCAGGAAGCAGTAGTTCTCAAACTTGGCTACACATTGGAATCACCTATGGATTGAATGACCCACGATCTGGTTTTCCTAGTTTCCAAGGACCTGCAACTTTCAATTTTAAAACCAGGACTGAAGGGTTTCCTGGGATTCAGGACTTTTAGTGCTAAAAGTTGGAAAGTCCCGGGAAAAGTGTAAAAGTAAATCCTGGGAAACTGGGACGAGTTAGTCACCGTATCAGTAGAGCTTTGAAACATGCCACCGTGATGTCTGGGACCCAGCCCCAGAGCTTCTGATTTAAGCTGGCGTCTGGACATGGTTATTACTCAGGTGATCCTGATGTTAGGGGAAGACAGGAAGTACTGATGAGCTGAAGCTCCTGACTGGGTCTGGCACACACTGTTGAGCTATGAATGGGTTACAGGTGGCCTGACATACTAGTCCCCTTCAGACTTGGGGTGCTGTTTGTCTAGCCCCATTAGCAACCTCCTAAGTTCATCCCAGTGTGCCTTCCAGAGCGTACCACTCTCTGTGTGGGCCATGGCATGAACAAGGTTAGGAAGCACTGACTGAGTAATAAGGCATAAAAGGGGTGAATAGAGCATTGTTAAAGAAAGGAAATTCCAAGGCTCCACCCTAGACCATCCAAATTGGAAATCTACATTTGAATCAGCCTTTCCAAGTGATTCACGTGCAGGCTCAAATTTTAGAACCACCAGAAGGATATCTTCAAGGTATTACAAAGACATAATAGTAATAGCCAAAGAAATGAACTTTAGAACAGTCTCACCTGAATTACCTTGGATACAGAAAGTAGCAGGTGAGTTAGAGAAATGGGAACCAGAATCGTCTTCCTTTATTTCTCAAAAACCTCTCTCTGCTCCAGACCTCTTCCTTCCTCAAAATGACCTTGTCTCTGAACACCACAGCTGCAACCTTCTACCCTCAGATCTCCCCCTAACTCTTGGGTCACTGACCTTTAGGTAGGCTAGACTTAATCTCTTGTGGCAGATTATTAGAGGGAGTATCCTTCTCTGCAGACTATGAGTAAGAAGCATAAATGCTCATGGTCGTAAGCCACTAAGGTTCAGGGTCGTTTGTTACTCAGCATTATTGTGGCCAGAACTGACTAACACACTTTTAAAGGGAGCAAGACTTAGGGTTTGTCATTGGTCCCACCAAAAGACTTTAAAAATCTATCACAAAAAGAAGAGCTCACCGTGGTGGCGAGGGCTTGGAAAGGGGAGAAGACCTGCCCAAACTGGTAGCACTTGTGCACACTGACGTTTCCAAAGCGACTGCGGCGCTCCTTCCGGACAGCCAGTCTCTTCTCCGCCCTCATGTCCATGAAGTGCTGGAAAGAGCCCTGCTGGGCCAGACGGGCTCCATGTGCCTGGGGAGGAGCCAGAAAGCACGTGGTTACCAAGTGTCACGGGCTCCCTCTGAGACAAGGTGTACTTTCCAAAGTATGCAGCTCTCGTTCATGCTGCTGGTTTATTAGCCACACTTCTGTTTATCTTTCTTAATTTTCTGTAGCCTTGGGAGGCAGACACAAGACCTGTCCCCTCCGTGTGCTGCTGGGAGTCTGTCCCAGTGGATTGGGACTCCGGGCACTGAGTTCTAGTTGGGACTGCGCTGCTTACTGTGGGACCTGGACCCATCTCCCACCTCCATAGTGGGTTATTGATTAAGGTCTTTTTATAGCCTCGTGATGGCACGATTTATATAAAAATGGCATGTCTAGAAGGCCACGGGTTGAGAGCCAGCCTTCCCAAAGGCAGGAGGCAGGAGACAGAAGGGTCCTACCTTGCGATTCTCATCTTGCCTCTATTTCAAACTGAGGAGCAAAGGAGCCTCATTTGCATTCTGCAAGGAGAGACACGCACATGGGGTGCCTGGTGGATTCCCCAAACCAGGGCGTTCCCCGTTCCGCACAGGCCTATGATTTTTTATTGTCCGCAGCTCAAGCAGCACTGGGTCCTGCCTTTCAACTGCTTTGACCCCAGGTCTCCGCTGGTTTTCCCAGTTTCTGACCATCTCACCCTCCCAGGCGTGCTGGGCCCCGCCTTGTGTGCGGAGGAGGCTCAGCGAACGCTCCTTCTATCCGTACTCCACAGAGGCAGGGCATGGCGGGCCACTGCTGGCGGTGGGTGGACTCCAGCTGCGGGTGGCCGAGACACCTGGGAGGGTGGGGCGTGCTGAGGAGTGGGCAGCTGGACACACCGCAGGAGCCTCATCACAATTAGGGAGTTAGGCCATTTCCTGCCTCCCACACAGCAGGAAGCAAAGATGTGTGTTGTTTTATTTCTTCCAGCATTAACTAGAAAGATGCCAGATGGGCACTGAGACAGCGGCTCTGGAGGCAGGCGGGGGACAGGGGAACTGACAAAAATCGGAGGGCTTTAGGGATCAGACATCCCCCTTCCCAGCTAGGGAAATTGAGACCCAGGAAGGTGAAAGCAAGCACTTTCCCAAGGGCTCTTTGACACCTTCTCTTGTATCAAGTGTAAATTCATATATGCAGCGTCAGGACGGCGACTCTGTTCCCAGGAAGGCAGTTTCCAGAGGCCACCTGGAAGAGCAACGGTGTGACGCCAAGAACCTCAGATGGGGTCTGACTACCCGGTCACTCTGGATTGGGTCAACCCAGCGCAGAGCTGCGTCTGCAGTGAAAAATGAGAGGCCTGTGTCCCTGGCCTCCTCGGGCTCTGCTCTGTCTCTTGAAATTGTCATGTTGCCTTTCCGCAGGAGAGTCATCATCGTCGCCATCATCACCATCATTACATTTTTACCACAGGAGCCCAAATTTGCAGGCGTCTCTCTTTCTGCCTGGATCACGGCCTCACTGCCATTGCTCCTCTGTCTTCTCCGGCCTCACTCCTATTCCTCTTTCGGGGCCCTGATTGTGGCTTCTAATGAAGGGTCACCTCCACTGGAGGCCTTTCTGGCCCCTAATCAGAATAAGCTCCTCCTCCTCTGGGCTTCCACACCCTTGACCCCTGGGTCTACGTCCCCTGCTTGACTTACCGCTGGTGTCTCTCCCCTTGATCATGTCCCATGAGACCCTGAGGTCCCTGAGAACAGTGCCTACGTTTCATCCACCTGCATGAATTGCACAGCGTGTATTAATAGTAACTGCCCAACAGAAGTCAGTCATATGAACAAGCAATTAAGTTTTGAAGAAGGACATTTCGGGAGTTTAAGACAATAAGGAGAAAAAGATTAACACCAAACTTTCCAAAAACATCTCTTCGACACAAAGCAAAATGCACCCAGTAACGACAGGGTAAGAGATCCGGGGATGAGATGAGTGACATCTCACAGAGTGGACGCATAGCCGAGATGCGGGGCACGGAGGAGGAACAGGGCCGGCCCAGGGTGGAAAAGACCACTAGGAACATCAGAAAACTGTCAGATTTTGAGGGTTTCTTCTTTTTCTTTTTGAGGACCTTGGTGAGGTTTGCTGTGCGTTACAACTGACTCCGAGGGGTTCGATCCTCTCCCTGCACCGCTCTTGTCTGGTGGCAGGGCGGAAGTGGGGACGGTGGTGAAGGGAACTGCTTACTCCTGCTCTCTCCGGCGTCATTGGCCACAGCACGAGTTTGCTCAGCTCGCCCCTGCACAGGGCACATGTCTCAGTCTGCAAAGGACAAGGGAGAAAAAGGGATGCTTGAAAGACTTACGTCGTGCATACGGAAGCTCTCTGCCATTGGAGAAGACAGTTCCCAGCTTTGTCCCACAGCTTTGGTGGTGCTCAGACTCGAGGACAGTAATGGTGGGTAAACAGGTCCCAGGGGGTTCGGCAGCTTCCAGTCTGTTCCAAGGAAGCAGGGAGAGAAACGCTACACTGTAGGATCCCATAGACGGTGCTTGCCTCCCCCCCAGCCAGACCCGGGTTGACTTCTTTGCGTCTGACCTTACAGCGTAGCAAGGAAGAGGCTCGTGCAACTGAGAAGGAAGCAGACCCTCAACTCAGAGCCAAGAGTGAAAGCTCTGGCCAGGAGATAAACCGAATCTATGTGATGTTCTGACAGGCTTTTCTGGAAGCCCTGGGAATGTGATGCACACAGTGTGCGATTCTCTTTGCCAGTTGCATTATTAGTAAGTTGTTCTGCTGATGCAATATATATGTTTAATTAGGTTAACTACAGAATAAGTTACGTGACCCTTTTATTTTTCTGCATGCATACAGTATTATTCTTTTACCTTAGTGTGGAAGTCAACAAACTTTCTCTTAAAGGGCCAGATAGCAAATATTTTAGGCTTTGTGGGCTATACCATCTTTTTGCAACTATACAACACAGCTGCTGTACCACAAAAGTCGTCATAGACAACATAACCATGGCTGTTTCAATAAAACTTTATTTACAAATAACAAAATTGGACTTACATATAATTTTCATGTGTTACAAAATATTATTCATTTGATGTGCTGGAACAGAAAACCATTCTTCATTCACAAGCCATATAAAAACAAGTGGCAGGGGCTGGGTGCAGTGGCTTACGCCTGTCATCCTAGCACTTTGGGAGGCTGAGATGAGAGGATTGCTTGGGTCCAGGAGTTCAAGACCAGCCTGGGCAACAGAGCAGGACTCCATCTCTTTAAAACATAAATCAGCCAGGCATGGTGGTGCATGTCTGTAGTCCCTGCTACGTAGGAGGCTGAGGTTGGAGGATTGCTTGAGCCCAAGAGTTTGAGGCTGCAGTGAGCTATGATTGCACCACCGCACTGCAGCCTGGGTGACAGAGTAAAGCTCTGTCTCTAAAAAAAAACCAAAACCAAAACCAAAACAAACAAATCCCCCAAAAAAACAAGTGGCAGGACAAATTTAGCCCTTGGGCCATAGTTTGCTGACCCCGGTCTTGGTGGATGCCTCAATACATACACCCCCTTGTTGCAAAGAGAAAAGGGTTAGTTTCCAAAATAGAAATGAGCATTCTAAAGTTTTCTCAGCAATTTCAAAATCCACGTTCAGGCTGGATACCTGGCCCACGACAAGTCTGAAAAGAACCAAGCCCAGGCTTGCCTGCCTAACTCAATTACAAAATCCGGGGCTCCAAGGAACCTTGAAGTTTTCCAGTTCATATTCTAGACTTTATGCGTGACCACATCTAAACCAACCGAGGGATACAAGCCTCCCTTCTATTAAGAAAAAAAAAAAACCTAACTCACAGAGCAAACAATTTCATCATCGCGTCCCTTAATCACTCACTCTCATGCTGGCCAACTTTCGGGCGTGCGATGCAATTCTCCTCAGCGTAATCTAACTTCCTAATGTTGTTGGAGAGAGTTATTTATTCTCCCACACGTATGCACCAAAGGGGTCAATCACGGCACATCTCCGTCTCTAGGTTTTCTTTGACCTTTTCCTCTACGGGGCCAGCCGTGACCTTGGGTGTGGCTCGCTTCCCCTTCCCTAGACCGAGGCGCTGGTGTGATGGGGAGCTCGGGGTGGTGTTTGCTGAGGTGGTTCCTGAATGCCTCCAGCAGCCTGGGCTGAAGCACGGCTCTGACGGTATTTAAAAATAGACAGTGAAGTAGGCTTCACAGAGCCTTTTCCCCAGGATACCAGAGTAGGCATTCAAAACATAACTCGGGAGGATTCTTTCTGGAGTCTGCCAAAGCGCTTAGTTTTGAGGCCATGGTGGGATTCCGATATTTTAAACATTTTCGTTGGTGGGTGTAAGGTGGCATAGACGGGTAGAGTTCAGAGTGGTGTCCTGTGTATTGCAGACACTCAATGAAGGTCTACCGTACACATGAGTGGGTAGGGGAGGGTTTTGAAGAGCATTTTGTCCACACAGGAATTCTGCTTTCTTTCCAGTCTGCCTCTTGGGTTG
This sequence comes from Avahi laniger, assembly GCA_963575035.1. Classification (NCBI taxonomy): domain Eukaryota; kingdom Metazoa; phylum Chordata; class Mammalia; order Primates; family Indriidae; genus Avahi; species Avahi laniger. Next base: position 14,878 of record CAUYSK010127817.1, read on the forward strand.
CGCCTCAGGTCTTCGTAGAAACATATGATATTCTGGGCGCAGGGAGGAGGGGAACGGGGGAGCTCCCCTTTGGACCCCAGGCCAATCAAGTCCAGTCTTAATTTTACGACACCCAAGTATACATCGCTCCCTGTCTCAAACAGCCGCCACTGGCTGAGCGTTATCTTAAAAGAGGAATCCAGGAATCCAACTTCCTCGAGCTTTGCTAAAGCCTCCTCAGTCAGCAAGTGTCTGCTTTCGGCTGCACTTGCGATCCGTCCTGCTGCAAGCAGGCAATGTCGAGCATGCGGAAGAGGTCGGCCCTCACCCGGCTCAGGATATGCTGTTCCTGGCTGTGAAGGCTGCCCCTTCGTATGGGAGAGGAAACGGGGGGTCAGAAGAGGTGAAGGAAGAGGAGGCCGGGGCTCTGGGTTGTCTTGTTTCCTTGCAAGATAACCAGTGCGTTTTGGCAATTTTTAAGTTCCCATCCTTAGTAACAATTTTTGGGGGGGAGGGTGGAGGAGGGGTCTGGAGGGAGAAGGAGGGGCGGTTGGAAAGAGGCTACTTTCTGGAAGTGATTAAACCCTGGAGAGAGAGAGACACACACATATTCAAAGAAAATTGAGAAAAAATTTTAAAAGATTGTTTATAACCTCAAAATTAGTTCCATGCTCTTGAGGCCAAAAGCACTTCTCCTCTGGTACAGAAAGGGCTTTTTTGCATCTTGACATTAGACTTTGGGCTCTTTAAGGTAAAGTTTGGGTTCTACTGATCTCTGAAGCTCTGGCACCCAGCATGAAGCATGACATATAGTAGGTGCTTAATGCACGTAGGTAACAGAGTGAACACTGAATGAACAAGCAGAGCAGCTTTCCTGGGTAGGTGGGAAACCTAATCCTTCCTCAGTACTATCCCAGCCGTTCCCTACCCAGAGTTGGCCTGTCTCTGCCCAAAGTAGCATCAGTCCAGACCTGGGATAGTGGCTTGAAAAGCTGTGCAATGTGCTGAATTTCAATCCCTTTTCTGAAAGTAAATGGAAAAATGTATATTGCTGTTCATGTCTCCTTGGCTTATCATGTTTTTAGTAGTTTTTCTAAAAAGAGAATTTAGTTTTCAGACCGTTGGGAAACTATCAAGTTTTGACTAGAGCAGCAATACTCCACCCTGGCAGTGTGTTGGTGGCTCTGAAGGGGCTTTTAAAAATCCCAACCCACGGGTGCACCCCACACCAATTGCGTCTGACTTTTGGCAGGAGGGACTCTGGATAACCCTCCAGGTCATTCACACACAGGCAGCCAAGGCTAAGACAGCCCTGAGTCTGCGTTTACCCGTGCTGGAACACTAGCGCCAAATAGCTGCTTCTCTGATTGTAATTTAGCCGTCAAACCAGGGGGTTTGGAGAGGGGACATAATATTCCTGTGGACTCCAGTATTTGATTGGAGTCAGCACTTTTTATTTTTGACAGTGGCTCCAGAAAGCCAAGAAAACCCTGAGTCTTTATATCAAAAAGTCATTTAGTTGGACTAAAGCTTTGTTGATTTTTGCCAACTTTTGAATTGGGTGGAAACTGTTAGCTCTAGAGAAATGTCATGATTTCTTTTAGAGCAAGGTCTGTGTTATGATTTTCTGCATCTCTGGCTCCTAGCATGGGGCCTGCCATGTGGCAGATGTTCAAAAATGCTAAAATAATTACAGCGGCTGCTGCCTGCTGGGTCCTTACTGTTACATTGTTACATCTCACATCATCTTCCAAACAATCACGGGGGTAGGGCCTGTCGGTCTCTTCATTTTATAGGGTGCAGCGGGCAGAACTCTAACATGGCCCCACGGTTCTGTTTCCAACTGTGCACGCCCTCTCCTTGGATGTGGTCTGGACCTGTGAGCGTGATGGGATATCGCTCCTGTGATTCCGTCTTGTTATGGGGAAAGTGAAGCAATTTTGCAAATATGACTCAGTTTCCTAATTAGTTGACTTTCAAGTAATCAAAAGGCACCTGCCCCCAAATGTTTATCACAGCACAATTCACAATTGCAAAGATATGGAAGCAACGTAAGCGCCCATCAAGTGATGAGTAGATAAAGAAAATGGATGTGCTGTATAAATACACACACACACACACACACACACACACACACACACACCACGGAGTACTACTCAGCCATAAAACTAAATGAAATAATGTCTTTTGCAGCAACTTGGATGGAACTGGAGACCATTACCCTAAGTGAAATACCTCAGGAATGGAAAAGCAAATACCGCATGTTCTCACTTATAAGTGGGAGCTAAACGATGGGTACATGTGGTCATAAGACGGTGTAATGGACATCGGAAGTTAAGAAGGGAGGGAGAGAGCAGGGTGAGGGATAAAGAAAATCTGCCGAATTGGTACAATGTACACTATTCTGGCGACAGGTACACTAAAAGCCCTGACTGCAGCATTGCACAACTCATCCGAACAAACAAAAAACTGTATTCCCTAAATCTATCGAAATTACAGATAAATAGATAAAGAATAAATACAGTCATAAAAAGCGAGCCTATCTTGGGTGGGCCAGGCATAATGAGGTGAGTGCTTTCAAAGAAGGTCTGGCGCTAAGAGATTGAAGAAACAGGCCGCCATGGGTTCTAAGGCTGCAAGGAGATGAATTCTGCCAGCAACCCAGAGCCTCGGATAAGACTCGGAGTAGAGGACTTAACTAAGTCATGCCAGCCTCCTGACCCACCGAAACTATGACATAACAAACAGGTGCTGTTTGAAGCCACTAAATTTGTGGTAACTTGTTATGCAGAGGTAGAACACTAATATGTCAGTGAACAAATAACAGACAGAGTTTGAAGGACTCGGCCAAGGACCCACGTCAGGACCTGATGGAGCTGGGTGTCGCCCCCGCTGACATTTCTGACCCATGCTGTTTAACCACGACACTGTCATTCGAGAATAAAAGGAGGCTCATTCGCGGGAGCTCACTGGTTCTCTGTAAGCTAACTGGGGCAAAGTCAAGGTGGACTGCGAATCCTGCTGCTTTGTGCGATGAGGTGGGATCAAAGGGAGAGCTGCCAGCACAGCCCACACGTGGATTTTACATGCAGGGTGGGCAGTCGGGACCGGAGGCAGGGCAAGGGTGTCTCTCACAGATTCGCACTCCAAGCTGACCCCGGATTGGTGCACATGTGAGCCATGAGCAAGAGAAGGACCGAGGAAGACTGTTTCAATCAGGACTGGGAGCAAAAAGGCCAATTTACTGAACACCAAAGGAACCTCCTGAAATAAAGAGACACAGCAGTGGTCACGTGGTGACACTCATCTGCTTTGCTCCAGTTGAAACGATGCCAGCCTACTTTTCTGATCAGATTCAGAATTTAGAGCATTATAAATATCGTAGTTTCCCTTCCTTAAGGGAAAGCTAACCTTTACCTTCAGTAGTTCTGTACATTTAATCCAGCTTTTCCGTTCTGTTAAGGAGAGAGAAAGGGAAAAAGAGAGGGAGAGAATTTGGAGGATTTGGTCACTCTTAGACCAGAGCCTCAGGAGCTCTCTTTGCAGGACGTCGGCTATGATGGGTGGTGAAGGCCAGCTTTCGTGAGTAGAGGTGTGAGTTTTTATGGTGGCTTCTAAACAGGTTCTCAGGGATCTGGTCCCCATCACGCCACCATCATATGCAAAGGCCACCGGGGCAGGTCATGGGTATTTGCAAGCTGAGGGGCGCCGAGTGAGCTCTGCAGTCGCCCGTGATGTGCACTGAGCTGAGGGGCAGGTGACTCCTGCTCCACTGCTTGGCAGCTGTGCGACGTTGGGCAAGTCACTTGGCTTATCTCAGCCTCAGTTTCCTCTTCTACAAAACAGGGATAATCATGCTCGGGCAGACTTCTGCTCAATAGCCATTCTCCCCTCTTCCTCAGTAGGAGGATCCTGACCATGGGATGTGTGCCCTCGCTAACATCATTTCATTGTCTTGAAGCTGGGATGGCTATGTGACCGAGTTCTGGCCAGTGAGACATGAAAGTCTGTTGGTGGAGAAGGGGCGACCTGGAAAGTTAATGTTTTCTTGCACTCAGCTCGAATGTGCTTTTCTCTTTTCGCTTCACCCACTCATCCTCTTCCTGCCTGGAATGTGGATGTGATGCTCAGAGGTGAGCAGCCATCTTGTGAGCACAAGGATAAGGAAAAGTGGAAACCTATGCATGGCTTGAGTCTCTGAAGGCATCATGGAGCCCTGCACTGCCTCCCTCTGGACATATTGACATGTGGGGGAAATACACTTCCCTTTCTTTTTATCCCTTCAGGCCAAATGAAATTCTGTCTGATATAAAAACCTGCCTTATAAGGTACACTTTCCAAGCATTTGAAAATACTTGGTAAATTGTCAAGTCTTAACATGTGCAAGGAATAATTCAACATCTTTATAATAATTTAAGGGCCCCTTTCTTGAGCTGTAATCAGCACGGCAGGGGAAGGGTCAGGGACACCTCTCTTCTTCAGTCCTGACTCATGGGAAGTATGTATTCTGGTGTGGGATGGCAAATACATGTGGCCAAAATAGAATTTAACCAGAATCGCATATCATTCATCAGTCCTAAGGTGTCTAATTTTGCCTGAGGCAGAGAAGACCTAAGAAGGAAGTTGCTCTCTGACTTTGAACACTCCTTGCCTGAGAATCTCTTTGAAATTTAAAAAAATATGTAGGAGTTTGGGGCAAGATAAATGGGCAATAAACAGGATATACATCAGCAAGGCCATCGTCTGCTTCAATAGATACAGGATCTGGAACAAGAAGGGCACAAGCCCGTTTTTTGTCTTCCCAGTACAATCACAGCTCAATCCTGAACTCAGCTCAAGGGCTGGACTCCAGGAGTCACCTGGACAAACTGGGCTCATTGAGAGGAGAGTGAGGAGGATGGTGCAGAAAACCAAACCTCGTTTGTTATTTGGGGCCATGACTATAGGGGGTGGGAATAACAGCCTGAGGTGGCGTGACAGCTATTATCAAACATCTGAAGGGCTTCCACGTAGAACAAGGATCAAGCTCATTTGACTCCAACTCAATGGGTGGGATTGGAACCAATGGTGGAAGCTTCTGGGAGGCAGATTTGCATTTGGACTTGCACGTGCTAACAGCTATGGCTGCAACAGTAGAGTGGCCCATCTCAGGGGTAGTTCCATTGCTGGTGGTATTTAAGCACATACTGAACTACCACTTGCTGGGTGTTGTACAGGGATCCCACTATGCCTTCCCATGTTGGTTTCTTCACTCAATGCATTAACTGACCGATCCAACAGTTATTTAGTGTCTGCTGTATCAGGCTCTTAGTGGTCAGGCTGTACAACCTCTAAGATCTTTCCCAACTTTGTGATTCTTCGATGCTCTGAGTATGATGAACTCCATTTTGCACAGGGGAAACCGAGGCACCAGGATCTGGAGTGAGTCGCACAAAGCCACAGAGCACATAAATGGCAGATCCATCATTTTCTCTGAGCCTTTGCTTTATCTACTCTCCTTTCTTTTGCAATCATCTGTTCCTTTCAGAAAAACAAAACAAAACAAAGTCATGCTCTACTAAACCCTCTAGCCTTGGTGAACGTATCTGGACAGGAAGTATAGTTACCTAATATTGGTCTGAAAGATGTGTTTTCCTGACTCTGAACAAATTGGAGTAAACTCTCCCCTTTGATCTGCCATCTTCCAAATTTCCCTAGATAGTCCCGAGCAGAGGCGGATGATGTGCAAGGGCTGTGGTTCGGATTTCACATAACACGTGGCTTTCTAACTGGAGACTGGTTGGAGATTTTTCAGATGTAGTCACCTCCGCTGTTCTCTGCACTGAGATTCCAAATATTGCTGTAGAAACCACACATCTCCAAGCAAGCCCATTTCTTTTTAAACATTTCTGAATCTCTCTCTCTCACACACACACACATGCACACACTACATCTTCCATCTGTGGCTATGTCCTGCCAGGAGCTCTTGCCTGGCGGAACCCCTGCGGGTTGGGAGTGCCTGGTCAGGCAATGAAAGCCAACCTCGTTTTTGCAGCTGGGCATCCCACAAGCCAGCAGGGCCGCTCGGCTCAAGCCTCTCTCCCTTCGGGGAGGAACAGGCTTGCGAGATGCAGTGAGAGCAAGTTGGCAGCTGGGTAAGACTGTCTGACGCTGGTAAAAGCATCTGTTGGAAAACTTGCTTTGTAATTTCCTGAGCTTTTAGGGTCAGAAGTGGGTAGAAACCCCCAAATGGAAGAAAAGCCTAATCCACTTTCAAGTGGGAGGAAAATAAAAAACAGACTGGCTCGCATGGGTGCAATCTGTGGATTCTGAACTGCACACTCCCGGGATAAATGTTTCCAAAGCACTACTTTCTTATGGGAGCAAGAACTGACTTTCTCTTGAGATGATTTATTTGGCCCAGACTGGACCACATGTGGGTGGGAGTGGTTCAGACTCGCCCTCCCCTAGCATTGCTCCGTAGGGCTGCAGTGAGCTGGAGAACGGAATGGGACCTCTTAACACATTCTCCCCATTAGTGTCTTTGATCGTCTTTCCAGGTTTTAGTCACCAATGTATTTTCAGCACCTGGAACAGTGCCTGACACATAGTGGGTGCTCAACAAATATTTGTGGAATGAAAGAAAGAATGCATGCACCTTTGCTTCTTAAACTCTTTGTAAAGTTCCTGTTCTTTGACTCTGTATCTGGTTGTTGCCTTAAACAGGTTAAAAAGCAAAGGGGGCTTTGATCTCTAGACAGAACTGGAGAGAAATAGAAACTGGGGAGGCTGGAAGGGTAGGGGAGAGTCAGCATGGCTGTGTGGGAGTGTCTGGGGAAGCTATGGGCGCAGGACAGATCCCCAGAAAGTGTCTGAGCTGGGAGCCAGGCAGAGCCTGGGGTTTCTCCCACGTGCCTTTGAAGTTACACCTCACCCTGCGCTCGCTCTGTCTGCAGTGCTCAGAGTGCTTCTTCAAGGTCGAGGCCTTTATCCTAAGATCAAGGGTCTTCCCTCTCTCTCCTTTCACTTTTGCTACATCTCTATTCTTCTCTTTCCTCACCCTACAATTCTCCTTAACTGCTACTTTCGGTTCTGGGGAGTGAGACCCGGCTTTGCAAAAGACCCATTTTCTAAGCTTTCTCTTATCAGGTTTGCATCTTTACAGCTTTCCTTGGCCTGACTGTGACTAAAGAAGTCAAGATTCTTAGGGAATCAAAATTGTGATTTTCAAAAAGTGCACAGCATCTGCATAACAAAAGACCCTTTCTGACTGTGTGTGTGACTGGGGCTCTGGAGGTAATTTGGATAATTTATATCTGCCCCCTGCCCCTCCCTTGGCAGCTGCAATTCCTCACTCTCTAGCACTTGGAGTAAGTACTAGCTCTACGTTAATGATTGGGGAGGGTCGTATCTTCCAGTTCATACATGAGGCTTAAAGATAACTTTTTACTTTCAGAATATCTTCTTTCTTTTTCCCCTCTATCAATGCACTTAGCAGAAACATCATGTAGAGCTCTCTGGAAAAGGTTTGATTTCTTTAGCTAGAGAAAGAACTGGAAATGCGGAGGTCACTTGCCTGTATGCCTTCCCAAGCTGTCGGGGCGTAGGCAGCACAGGCTCCTCCACGTGTTGAACCCAAATCAGGGCTTGGAGAGCCAGAGGCAAGGACAAGTAAGTCCTTGGGTAATAGGTAGGTCAGGCAGGGGAGAAGGACACAGGGAGGGAGGGAAAGTAGAAAGAATTTACGAGAGGAGAGAAAAGGAGAGGTGGGGACGTGCTTCCAGCCAGCTCGCTGCCCTTCTGAGTGTCAGCTCCACAGCGGCTGCTGCTCTTGGCTCTAGGTGGCTTGTTCCTTGGACTTGAAGAGACATCTTGTTGGCTAGTGGCTGTTCCTGCCCTAGAGGGGTGTGCCTGGGGCTCAGGTCCATGCTTTGCTAACTGTGGAGACTGAGCCCAACATGGAAGAGCCCAACTCTGCAGAAGCAAAGGCAATAAATGGGGCAAAGAGTTGTGGCACCTTGGCCAGAACCAAGCTATCCCCTGGAGATGATGTTCTCTACTTTTCCTTCAGATAATCAGATTCTTTCACGGGGAAAATGAGGCTGAGTCTCTGGGGCCCAGGACAGTGTGTGGCTATTGAGCTAATAGGCTTGCATGACCTTTGGTTCCATTAGAAGCAGTCTTCTTTGGCTGCTTAATACCTAATACAATTATGCAATAACTGCATAATATCTAAATATGAAAATTAGAGTTTTTGAGTCAGAAGTTCAGCCATGGATAGTAGCAGCTCTGCTGTTTACAGCATTACTATTATTTTTATCTTAGTCTTGTCCTGTGATGTCAGCTCTGCCCTTGCCCTGGAAGGTTTTAGTTCTAGGGCCCCATTTCATAAACCTGAAGGATGCCTGCAGTGCCCCAGGGCCGGGTTTGCAGCCCTGGGCTTACCTTTTGCACCTTTTCGTGGGTCTGTTTTGCTGAGAGAAGGGCCTTCCTCAGCGGCTTTGTCTTCCCCTGTCTCTGTTTTGTCCTTAGGGCTCTGGGCAGCTTCTCTCTTCTGCAGTGTGTGGCTGTGAGGTGAGCGCTGGTCTTCAGGCAGGCCCTCACGCTTCTTGTTCTCCTTCCTCCTCTCACGGGGAACTCTAAACAAAAAAATCCACCGTAAGGTATGGTGTTCTGAGTGACTCAACAACCCCCAGACAAGTGGCCCAACATGAGATCACGAGAGGAAGGGGTGGAACAGGACCCCCCAACTTCATGAACAATGATTTAATCTAGAAAGAAAAGAAATGGATACTGTCAGCTTGTTCTTGCATAAAATAGTAATGAGAGAATTGTGGGAATACTCTTCTAAGTAGTAAGACAACTGGAAAATAAATGTCCTACATTAATGCTTCCAGCGGTGACGACAACGTTTTTTACTGTCATGTGATAGAGTCAACATGCTGTATGTTAGACTGTGTTTTCTGGCATTTTACATTATGCGAATTATTTATTTATACTTTTTTAGGAGTGTCAAACATAGTTTTTCAGCGACTCTCAAACACCCAAGTCATCTCACTTGGCAAGACCCACAGGTCCTTTCTAATCCAAACCTCCTCACTTCCTCCCCTCCATTCCTTCTGCTCGTGCTGTGCTGCTGGCGCCATCTTCCCAGTGCCCCGGAAATGTCACGGGCTCTCGGGCTTCTGGGACCTGGCTCCTGCTTCTCCCTCTGCCTGGAGTGCAGTAGTTTCCCTCCCTCCTCTGCTCTCCCATCCTCCCAGGATTGTGTACTCGTCATTTCCTCTGTGGTGCTGTCTGTGACACCTCCCCACTCCCATCCCCAGACACAGACCCATCCTTCCGCTGGTCCCCCGTGCCTTCTGAGTGTCTTCATTTTAATAAGGACAAGTTGCGCTATGTGTAATGGCCAGTTTTCATACCTATCTCCACTATTAGGTTCTATGTTCCATGAGGTCATGGATTCAGCCTATTTTTTCTGCCAGTGTATCCCTCGTGTGTGGCACTGTATCTGGGAAGAGGTAGATTGTCTATCCATATCTGTTGGATGGACGGATGGATGGATGGATGAGTGGATAGATGGATGACAAGTATTGGGTGAAGGTGGAAAGCAACAAGACAGTAGATTCAAAATACTAACTATGGGGAAGGGAGAGTTAGTAGCGGTGCATTTTTAATCAACCCCAAGTCCACAGTGATGACCAGAGTTGGTCAGGAGCAGGAAGTCAGGGGGGTGATTTTCTTCCCATGGAAGTTGTGTCTGGGCTTGGTCATATAGCGTGTTCTGCCATAGTAAGGGCTCAGCAAGCACCACTTGACTTTGCTTTGGCATTTTGTGGTTAGCCCATTTGCAGAACCATTAAATAGTAACATCTCTGGTGGGTTTAATTTTTTTCCCTGAAAGCCAAAGAAATTGAATCTGAAAACCAGCATCTTAGAGATAAAAATTAGAAGAGAATGGTTAAGGATTTAGAAATAACAGTGTCCCTACTAGAGCCTCATAGTAACATCAATCATTGAACTATTCTCACTGATACTGGACAGAGACCTAAAATTTTCTTCATGCCACACAGATTAAAAAAAAAATGATGCATCATTTTTCTCTTATGAGTTTCAACTTGGTTTCTGAAGCCCCTATTCACTCCCGGTGGTTCTCTTGCTCCTCTTGAAAGATCCAGCTTAAGCAGTTTACGTGCTGCACAGTTGTGTGCAGCTGGATGGTTTTTTAGGATAACAAAATTCTTAAGCTCAGAAAAATATCTGCTCTGTGTCTGCTCCTTAGATTCTTTCAACTTCTCTAGCAAGTTGTGACATCTGAACTGACAACCCTAAGGCATATTTCGGCACATTAAGGAAATCTACACTCAATAAATATGTTGTTATACTTTTCTCTAGTGCCCTATTCAAGAATCGGAAAGTGCTTCTCTCACTTTGGATGCTTGTTTATAAAGTTGTAGCTAAACATTCCCATCTCCCATATCACGTAGATTTGCAGAAGATGTGAGCCCACAGGACTCAATTAAGTCGTGCCTTTTCGAGATGAATGGGGCCATCCAGTGCTTGCTGGGGAGCTGGGACACATTCCACAAGAACAAGTTCTGACACTTAAAAATCACAGTCGTAAAATGGTGAAGAGAAGAGAATAATTTTTAAAGGGCCCCAAGTCAAGCAATCAGTGGGGAACTGACCAGGTTTCCATCTGTTTCAAATTAAATGTGTTTATTATCTTTGCATCTTGCTCCCTGGCTCAGTATAATCAGTTAGAAAATACCCTCTGTGATCTTAGCTGTGAGCATATTTTCACAAGTTGATCTGGCTGGTTGCTTCCACACATAAGCCAGCGGCATTTCTTCCTTCATTTTGACTCTGATTTTGTGCTTTCCTGGGGGTTTCGCATGGAGTCTGTGGGCTCTATTCATTCGACATTTATTTTTTGTTCCCTGCTATGCCCTGGAATCTATGCAAGGTGTTGGAAATACAGCAGGAACAAGATAGTGAGTAAGTAAATATATAAGTAAAGTAATTGTAGCTTGTGAAAGGTGCCTAAAGAGAAATAAACATGGGAAATAGAGATAGAGAGTCAATAATTGTCAAGGGCAATCTTTAGATTGGGAGGTCAGAAAAGGCTCTTTGGATAAAAATTTGGAGCTAAGACCTCAAGAATAAGAACAAGCCACTCAACTAGAAACTGGGGGATGTGTATACCAGGCAGAGAAAACAATTGCAAAGGCTTTGAGAGAGTCAAGGGCTTGGAATATTGGAGCAAGAGAAAACAGGACAGTGTGGTCAGAGTGGATGGAGGGAGGATGGCATGCATAGACGCCGGGAGATGAGGCTCAAGAGAAACGTGAGCATGGCCAGGCTCTTATGGGAAATGGGGAATTTTAGATGGTCGTGATTTTAGATTTTATTCCGAAAGCAATAAAAAGCCAAGGGAAAATGCCATGTTTGAATTTGCATTTTATGAAAATTAGGCTGGCTTATCTATGAATAACAGATTGTAGAGGGGGAAGGGGCAAGCAGGGAGGCCAGGTGGGAGGCGGTCACCTCCGTCCAGGTGAGAGGTGACATGGCGGCTTGCACTGGGAGAGCATCACGGGAGACGGAGAGAGGAGGATGGGACCGAGAGAGGTTCGGGAGGCAGAGGTGACAAGACTTGCTGATGCACTGGATGGAAGAGACAAGCAAAAGGAAGACTCGGGGAGGTGCTAGCATTTTGATCTGCAGCGGGGATGGGTGGACCATGCTGCTGCTGACTGAGAGCGAGGGGTCCCAGGAAGGCACGGCTGCTCTGTGGAAGGTGGGGATTGGAAATTCATCTGGAACATATTAATCAGGGAGATTAATATGTTCATAGAGCTGTTACTAAGCTGTTACTAAGCTCTATGTAGAAATGAAGAAGTTTTTTGGCAATACATCTCTTGAAAAGGCAAACCTTATAATTCATCGTTATAACTCTTGAAGGAAGGACAGAAAGACACATCTGGAAGAACACGCGCTGGAGCTTGAGACAACTAAAGTTTGGGAAGTTAGAGATGATTCAAGAGCTGGCAGTAAATCTAGTGAAGGATGCAACATGTGGACGTACATAGCCATGGATTTTCTCTTTTGTAGCTTCTTGTCTGAGTGGACTTTTTTCCTGTGTTGGAAACAAACATGCTAGTTGAGGTGTGGGCTCAGGGAATCTGAAGCCTGCATGTGCTGAGCGGGATGGCCGAAACATCCAGAAAGAATGAGCATTATGATCCGGAGAGAAGAGGAAGTACTGGGGGCTTGGAAGGCACGCTTAGGAGAAGATATGATCGGCTTCCGTAACACTGTTCTTTGAGTTCCGGGAAGTGGAGCCCATTTGTTTTAAAGTTACTCTTTAAAATGACATTTTCTCTGTAAATTAGGTATGGGGGAAAGAAAAAGAACCAAGGCCCCTCTTAGTGTTTCTTCAGCTGAGTCTCTGCCTTCCCATTAATTTTCAGCAGCTTCTGTTTGTTTTTCCACCTGCCCGCCCGTTTCTGGGTACAAGCTGTCCCACTCTTTGCTTTGCTTATCTCTTTTTCTGTTTGGTGATCTAAAGGGGTCCATGGTGCTTTTAGGAGGCATAATATTTGGATGGTCAGTGAGCAGTCTGCAAAGCAAAATGCATCATTTTGAAGTTGTCAGGTTGTCACTGGTACTAGATCTGGAAGGTAGATCGTCCCAGTGGGTTTCCGCTTTGTGTGTCTAGAATCTCGGAGCTGTGCAGGGGGAGGGTCCTCTGTCGTTGGCATAGAAAATGCTTAAGTTTGGGAGTCAGAGAGGCCTGAGTTCAGTCCTTAGTTCTGCTGTTTTCTGTTACAAAACAGAAATAGACGTTAGGCTTATGACGTAAGTCTTCGAACTCAGTGTTTTCTTCTGTAGAGTGTGGATAATTACACATACGTAAATTGCAGGGTTGTGGTGAAGATTAAATTATATGACATATACTAAATTCTTAATATGACACCACGTTCATGCTGGTTACCACAAACAGTCTATCGTATTATGATTATTGAGCGTGCAAACATTATGGTTGTCAGTGTGGCAGGAAACACATCTTCTTGGTTTGCATCCTTGCAAGGACTAATGATAAGCGCTGCAGTCATGGGACCAGGGATGCTGGAGCCCTGGGGGAGGCGGTCACCTCCGTCCCTGTTGCAGTCCAGCAGAGGTTGCAAACTGGAAGCTCCTGGTGTGTTTACTCTAATGCACTCAGTTTCCAAATTACATTAAAAACTTAAATCAAACAATTAAATTAAACATGGGGACTTTTCTATGCAGTGTGGATTATAAGCTTTTCTTGAAAAATTGTATCTGGTAACACAGGGCCCCAGATGGTGACCAGTGACCAACAGCTGCGACTTAGAAGGACATGCCCTTTCCAGTTCTTCCCACCATTCTGTCCCCGCTCCCCGACTGACATAGAAAGAACCTGGTCTTAGATCTCACATTGACAACTGCCCACTCGTGTGACTCTGGACAAACTCTTTAACTCTTGTAGTCTCCGTTACTTCATCTGTAAAATGGAGACGATCGTGGTAACGCTTATCCCAGAAGGCTCTTTTGAGAATGAAACAACATCAACGAAAAAGTTTTCCACAGAGCTTCCCACAGAGAAAGAACTCAGGGCTAGCTGTTATTATCACTAGGCAGCTTTGCAAATCAAAGGGGATCTAATTGAAATTCATACTTAGGTGGAGGCTGACAGAAGTTAAACTGTGGGTCACACAGACGTATGTTACAGAGATATAAGATTTTTTGAAAAATACCATGAGGTTTCCTTTTCTCATACTTCCTTGTGCTTGCTGCACTCTCTGCTTCCCTTTCGGGGGAAAAACATTTTGATGGGGTATCTTCTGTTCATCACATCCACTCTTCGCTCTTTGCCACCTGGGGCTGACTTGTTTGGAGCTCAACAGGGAGCTCCTTTGCCTCTGGACTGCAGTTGGGTTTGAAAACAAGGACACTCCAGCAGATCAAAAGAAAAGGAGGATGATGGTGTCAGTATTTATTCCCCTGCCTGTCTCCTTCCCTGAGAGGTTGCCTGGGGCCTGCTAAGACCCCAACTGAAGGTCGCTACTTTCCTCTGCACATTCCGTCCTCTGGGTTAAGTGACCATTCCAAACCCAGATCATGAGATGTTGGATCTCGGGGTGGTAATGACGACACTGTTACTAGCCCTACGGCGCTGTGCTGTTTCTTGCAGTACTCCCAAACTTCTTCCACATCTTTGCATACAGTAGTCCCTTTTCTCAAAACCATTTCAACTGTCCTACTTGGAGTAAGTCGTTGGCCGATGTAGCATCTACTGCCTTGAAGAAGATTAGAATTGTTAAAAGTAGAAAGTGAAGAAAAGGAGTTGACGGTAGGGTTCTAATTTCAAAATGATATTTTGAATCCATGGCAGGGTAATAGTCCTAGAAATCAGGCTTCATCTAGAGAAAAAAGAGTTTTCTATATATAAAGAGTCAAGCTAGGTCTTGTAGGACCAATGCCAGTGTGTAGAGCCAGAGGAATTGACTTACGGGAAATTTCCAGCAGATAGGAAAAGGAAACAGAAAGGCTGCCGCAGGAGGAGGGATGCGATTCTGAGAGGGTACAGTGAGGGCCGCGTGCCACAGCTTGGTCCCTGAGAAGTGGCTGCCTTCTCCCCGACCCCACCACACTTAAGCAGAATTGGGGCAGGGAGTGATGAGGCTTGGAACGGTCACAGAAACCCCAGATGGTTTGAGGGAGAGTCAACACATCGTGGCTTGTCTCCTGTGCCCCGCTGTGTTTACCGCGGTATTGAAGTAGCTGCGGTAGAGGCTTCCTCATGGCCCGGAGCTCCCGTCTGCCCTGAGGACAGGACGCCACGGTGCTGAGAGCAAGGTTGTCCCAGCACGGGCTTGTAGCCAAGGCAAGGAAGCAAGAGGACACAAACCGTGGGGGCCTGGGGATCTGAGGGACCCAGGGACCTTAGACTGTTGTATCCACAAAGGACAGTGAGATCAGCCACATCTAAGTAAACACCAGCCAAGGACATTTAGAGACAAAATGAGTCTCTGTACCTGAGGAGCAAGGACTCCAAGGACCCCCTGCACAGGATATGTTGGTTTTCCCTGTGCCCAGATACCATTTGAGAAGGAGGAGTGGGCAAAGTGACTCCTTGAGAGAGGGAAGAAAGGGCCTTGGCACTTACTGGGTATTTACCCAAATGAGGCTAAGTCAATCTCAAAGTGAAATGGTTGAAACAGGAACAGAGTAAGTTACCTGTAATTGCCAATTGTAATTTTTCCCTGCCATTAGGAGGAATGGTAGTTTGAGTGTAGGAGAGTAAGGATCAACAATAATGAACTTCATTTTTTAATGCCTCTGAGTGTTTTGTGTAAGTTTTGTTTTTTAGATTCTGTGTGAACTCTCACGAGATTGACCCTTTACACTGGGCCTTTGCCTTTGAGCACTTGACTCATATATTAAGGGTGGCAAATGAATTTTATCTAACATAACCATTGCTTTTATTTATTAAGTCATTTTAAATATAACGACACAAAAAGAAACAAACACAGCAAGAAAAATATCCATATCTCCTCACTCTAAAGCAAAGACATCTATTTTTAAAAGTGCTTTCTTTGTCCATGTTATTAAAATACACATTGACAGATTGGCCAAACCCTCTTCCTGGGAGAGGCTGTGCTGCCAACAACCTGAGCTTGTCCCTGGTGACATAAAGGAAAAGAGAGAGATGAGCTGATTACCTGACGTTGTCATGTGGCATCAAGCTTTTGCTCACTTGGATGCCCCTCCAATTAGTGAAATAGGACATTTTTAGGGTGGTGTCCAGATGGCTCTTTATTTCCTACTTCTTAATCTTCACCTTTATACAAAACCCAGGGGTCATGGGGATTCCTCTCCATTCTTTCTCCAGCATCCTAGACTTTGATTCTGGTGCTCTGCACTCCTTTGGAATATTGACATTATGATGTTCCTGGGAGAATGTTGCAGATGGAATCCTTGGACTTTTATTAACTGGAGTCCTAAAGAACAGCTTTTAGCTTTGCTTACCTCTGCATGTTTTTCTCCTCTGTGTTCTAATGCACATGACATTTTAAGAGAGTGTTTTACTTGGATGCTTGGGGAATGAGCAGTGAAGCAAAATACTTTCCCATGCTCTTATTTGCATGGTTCTGATTTGGAGGCATATACTGTTCTGAACAACTGTTGTTCATGTGCTTTCCTTGACTTAGAACCCTAAAGAGACATGATTAGATCTGCCCACATCCATGAGTAGGGGAGATGCCTATTTCAACAATAGTGCTTACCAAGGTTAATACAGTCTGAGCAAAGCCTACCTGTGGTAAGATAAAGTAGTTGGTATGTTGAGATGACATTTTCTCAGTAGTCCACTGTTTGCAGGTTCTTTTGAAGAGCCTGGAACATGATGAGGTTGGAGCCACATAAGAAGCACTCAATACTGGTGATGATGCTTCTGCAGGGTTTTCAACTGTGAAGAAGGGGGCCTTCTTAGAGGAACCCTGGGGAATGAAATGGAGAAAAGACTAAAGGAAATCTAGACACAAAATCTGTGAACAAATGAGTGAAATAAAGTAAGCAATTGGATTAAGACTTTATAGTTTTTTCTGGCATTTTTTTTGTTGTTGTTCCTGCATCCCACTACGTTAGCTTTAGCACTATTGCCAGATGTCAAGTCACACTGACCAAATGAAATGGAAAAAATCAGATCGTGATAAACTAGCCTAGCATAATTCATAACTTCTATCATGATTTTTTTTTGACTTATGAATAATTTAGAACCATTTTTTAGTTTGCAAACATACAAAAAGTATTTTTGAGTATTTCTTTTTTTTATACTAAATTTTCATTTTATTGTATTATGTCAGACAGTACAGTCTTTATATTTTATCCATTCCTTGATATTTATCGAAATGTCCTTTATGGCTTGGTATGTGTTCAGTTTTTGAAAAGATTCCCGGAAAATTGGAAAAGAATGCAGATTATCTAAGAGTTGACATGAAGTTCTAAACATATGAATTTGATTGAATGTTTTAATTGTGCTGTTTAACTCTACAATGTCATTATTAATTTTTTGATCACTTGATCAATCAGTTTGTAACAATTGAAATTTTTTTTTGAGATAGGGTCTCACTCTGTTGCCTGGGCTAGCGTGCAGTGGTGTCATTATACCTCACTACAACCTCAAACTCCTGGGCTCAAGCAATCCTCCTATCTCAGCCTTCTGAGTAGCTGGGACTATAGGCATATACCATTATACCCAGCTAATTTTTTCATTTTTTGTAGAGACAGAGTCTCACTATGCTGCTCAGTTTGGTCTTGAACCCCCAGTCTCAAGTGATCCTCTTGCCTTGGCCTCCCAAAGTGCTGAAATTACACTGGGCTAGGCCACAATCAAATGTTAAAATTACATTTTAAGAAATCCAATTTATGATTCTATTAACTTTTACTGTATATGAATTGCTGCCTTTGTAGGTCAAAAAATTGGCGAACTATTGGCAATTTCATATGGTTCAACTTAATATTTCGGAGCTATGTTGCTAATGTTTATTGGTTCAGTATTGTTATATTTTTTTGATATGTAATAACTTTAAAGTGTATTTCATTTGACATTTATATGGTTAGAGTATCTTTATTCTGATCAGTATTTTTAAAAATACAATCCCTATATCTTTACTGTGATTAAGTTTTATTTCCACTAGTACCTGGTAAGTGATTGCTTAAGTTTAATAGATTACTGAGTCTATCAAAACATCAATTTGATTTTTAAAGTTTGAAGTTGATTTATTTAAAGTTTGCAGTTGATTTCTTCTCTGGACATCAATGTGCAGTGGAAAAAATGGTGGGTTGTGGAATTCAACAGACTTTTCTCTGTCTTGCTTCCTTGCGTCAGCCCTTTCTCTAATGTCCCCCATGCATTTCCATCTCTCTTTCTTACTCTCTCCTCCCTGGCTCTCGGTCCCTGCCTCCAGAATGGTAGGAAGCACAGATAATAATCCTGAGTATTGAGATGCTATCGTATAGTGGCTAAGAGAGTGGCTCTCTTGCTGGCGTGGTGCTAACACTTTCCTTCTGCATGACTCTGGACAAGGTACTTAACCTTTCTGTGCCTTGCTTTCTTCGTCTACGGAATAGGGACCATGGTGACTCCCACTTCATGCGGCTGTTGTGAAAATCAAATAAGCTCTTAAAGCTAAAGGACATAGAAAACCACAAGTTAGATGTTCAACAAATACTGCTAATATTCCTGGAGGAAAATCTCCTTTTCTTTAGTTTGAAAGGTTACATTGAAAGATGCCCATGTTATTGAGTGAAAAAAAAGTCACAAAAAATAAATGCAGTATAATTTTATTTTGAAGATATTATCTATATTTATACATACAGAGGATACATAGAATTTCCTAGATTACATGTTACTTATATCTTCCCTTGCTTATTGGTACTTTCTAATTTTTCTAAAATGAACATATATTACCTGTGTGTAATAAAATGCACGTTGAAAACTCTCTGAAGTAGACCTGTTTATATGTTTACTATATGCAGTTTAAATGAGTGAGTTACAACATGGTGACTACATGTACATGGAAGACTACAATTGACTTTGGTTATCCCCATAGGGTTCAAATTGTAGGTTGAGAGCTCAATGAGACATGTAATCTCAGTCTAACAGAAAATCTTTTCAAGAGTTATAAAACTTTTTGGACTTCATAATTCTCAATAAGGCTTGGGGTAGGATTTCTTCAGAGAAATCCTTGGGAAACAGGCTGTTTTCCCAATGCCGTTAGGGGACACGTGTACTCTGCGCATCTTTTGAGAGAGACCGGAGAGCTCCAGGGACCCAGGGTACTGGGAACTCTACCTAGTGGCTCGGAGTGTTAAAAATGCCCTTGCTGCTTCTTCATCTACACTTTTTTTCCTTTCCTTTTTTAAAAAAGATTTTTTTCCCCTTTTTAGGGCGACCAAACTTACCAGTTTTCTTGAGATGTTGCTGCTCTATGCCATTGTCCTGGCTTGGAATTATTTATCAACTTCTCTTTATTTTTTTTTAAGCATCTCAGATTGGAAAATAAATTCCATGAAATCTCTTTCTAAGTCCCACATGACCCCCACTACTTATCATGGCTGGGTGGATACCTCAGGTAGATCCCTGACTTAAGCTGGGTCAAGTTAGAAACTGGGACCTGAGACATAAAAACAGAGGCAATTAGCCATGGTGTAAGGGAACCGAAAGAACATAGGGATGAGGGTGAGAACTGAATCAGGGGTTGCTGTGCACATGGGTCAGGGAGTGGAGAAGTTGATCAGCAGAACGAGGGTGGTGAGGTCGACACGCAGCAGAGACAAGAACATGTGTGAGCCCAGAGAGAGGGGCACAGGGAGAAGCTGCCTGAGTTCTCGGGCGCATCCCAGCTCAGTCTTCCAGTCCTTCCTGGTGTTGGTGTTGTGTTTAGCAGGCTCCAAGCAATACCCGGGGAACCTTACAATCCATTCCCCACTGTGTAAGCTCACCGGAGTGAATGTCTGGTTCTTGCAAACAATGCTCTGGGAGTTTTCACAAGCTGCTTACTATGGGTCATCAGAACCCATTATTATCACCCATTTCAGAAATTTGTCGTTGAAGTTTCATTTTATTTTACAGTAACGCAGTGGGTAGAAAGAGTCTCACAGAATTAGCTGTGGGATTAGCTGTGTCTTATTGAAGTTACCAATAATGACTGGCCCTAAACCATCAAGAGAATTACAGAATCTTGAAACACTAGAGGTGGGAGAAACCATCCATTGAACCGTCCCATCAAGAATCGCAACCTTTCAGAGAGGACCAATGTCAAGACATGCCCCTGTGACGCAGGGCACTGAGGCTGCAAACAGTGAAACCATAACTATGCCAGGCCTGGTTCATATAAGTTTACTTCCATTTTTGCCTACAACAGGCTATGAAAACAGAAGATTCCAACCCAAGAAATCTAAGCCTCTTGCATTAGCAATTGGTGATTTCCTCTGAGTCAGACTAGATGATATTTGAAGTCATTTAAAACACTGAGTCTTGAAGAATTTCGTTTTCTTAATATAGAGGAGGAAGACCTCACAGTTAATGATAGAACTGGACCTAGACTTTTGGTCTGTTGATTCCAAATTCACCGTTTCAGGTACGGAAGCCACCTAAGACTCCCCTCTTACCTAGCGCACCCTTGGGCCTTGAGGCCATGGTTATTGTGAACTATGCCTTACCATACTCCTGTCTCTCCCTGAAGATACTCCATCAGTGGAGAGCTCTGTGTCAGAGCTTAGTAGGATGCAGCCTTCTTTAGACAGGAAAGGGTAGAATGATGCTGGAGGAACAAGAATTTTTCCAGCAGACCCTGTAAACTAAATGGTACAAAAGAAGGCCTCCTAAGAAAAGGTTTAGGGAGCTGCAATGCTCAACTAGAGGGATAGCTAGGGGATAATCTGTGTGAGTTCATGCACTCATTCTACAAAGTGAGGCATCCTGCCTGGAGCCTGGCACTACAGGTAGAAATTTGCAACAATTTGTTCTTCACATCTCAGTATGGAAATGGATTCTAATTTAAACATAAAGTATTAAGGTTAAAACACAATACAACTTTACTTAATTCACTAATTCAGAAGTTATACTTATTTAGATGGAAAAAACTTGACATTATCTTCATATTTTTTTATTTCAAAAAAGAAAAAGAGATTTCAACTGAAACAGTAAAAATTTTTCTATTTTAAAAATATCTATTTGTATAAGGTGATCAATATGTTCATTAAATATTATCACTATTCATTAAAACAGGTTTCCAAAATATTGCTACTTGAAAAAATTATTAGCTGTCATTGAAATTACTTCACATATATATGAAAAAGAATCATAAAACAGATATATTAAAAGTGTCATAATTCATATTTCACTAAGAAGCTTAGGTAATCTCATTGATTCATCTAGTCATTCCACAAAAATATATTCAGTGCCAACTCTGCGCCAGGCATGGTGCCACCTAGTTGAACGTAGGGAAGGTTCATTTTGTAATGGAACAAATGAAAGAACTGCTGTTTCTGAGTTTCTTCTTAACGTCACTTATGATTTCTACTGATTTAGCAGAGTTTAAATGTAAACAGGTAAGGGCAGAAACAAGGATCAGATGACATATCCGGACACAAAAGACAAATTGTTCCTTTCACTGTTAAAGTCTAGCAGATCTGAACCACAAACATAGTCATCCACGATATTCTTACTGTCGATAAATATGGAAGGAAGATCGGAAGCCACACATGGGTTTATTTTACTCAGAAAGGGCTTACTTCTGGGCTGGGGAGATTAAAACATACCGTATAACCTCCAACTTGGCCTCCAAGAAGAAACAGAGTTCAAATAAAATAATGGAGGTTTTGCTCATTTTTTCCAAAGAGATGAAGGATGTAATTGATAAAACCGGGACATTTTCAGTTTATAGGGGCAACCAAGCATGAAAGAAGTAAACAATTTTTGGAAAGAATAAAATCATCCAGGATCCTCTGGAATATTCTGATGCTGAAAAGGTTTGGGAAGATTTGGAAGCGTAGCAGGTGATTACGAAGCAATCAGTAGACTGTTTCTTCTGATTGATACTATCTGGGAGTGGGAAAAGGGAACTTAGATTTAATGGGCATCTGTTTTGGGACAGTCATGGTATAAGAATATACACACATACTTACATATGCATATGTATGGATTTTATACATAATACATATTAGATTGTACACATCATATATGCTTATAATAAAATCTTTAATATAATGTAACAATTTATAATATAATATTTCTAATAACTTGTGATATAAGTAGTATAATATTAGCCAATTTTAATGATGAGATCGCTAAGGCTTAGAGAGTTACCTGTATAACACTGTACCTAGGAGTAAGAATGAGGATTTGTGCTGAAGTCTGCTGAATTCCAGAGCCCACTATTTTTTCTACTATATATTGATGTCCAGAGAATAAATCAACTGGAGACTTTAAAAATCAAGTTGATAATTTGATAGACTCCATGCTTACCAGGCGTGCGGACCTTTGCAAGTTCCTTAAGCTACCTGAGCTTCATTTGACCATTTGTATTATAAAATGGGGTTTCAGCAACATCACCGCCTGTCTTAGAAAGTTGCTAAAAAATTCAGTAAAATAATAAAGTAAAAGTACTTAGTGAGCTGTCCAAAGTAATACACAAAATAATATTGCAAAAGCACTGTACAAAAATAAGGGCCCACCATCATCATTTTTATGATTGTGTAAGGAAACCAAAGGAACTTACCTTAAGATAGCCAATGATATAAGCAAGATCAAAAAGAAAGACAAAAATATTTTTATTGTAATTAAAGGAAAATGCAATGGACAAGGGATTATTGTTACTTTTTGAGTGTTTGAAAATTTCTATGATAACAAAATTGTAAAAATACTTCTTTGTTCAAAAAATATTTTAAAAAGTTTTAAAACTTGCTTTTTTGACTATTAAAGATTAGCTAAGACAGTGGTTAAGAATAAAGCTTCAGCAGCCAGAAGACCTGAGTTTGAATGTCGCCTCTACCACGTGCTAGCTTTGGGACCTCGAGCCAGCTGCTAGACCTCCCTGTGCCTTGATGGGCTCATCTACAAAATGTGGGTGATAATAGTACCTACACCATAGGCTCGTTAGGAGAATTAAAGGAGTGGATATTTGCCAAGCACTTAGTAAATTATGTATAAATATTTGATAAAATAAAAATGTGGGTGGTTCTGAATAGCTACCATTTACAAGGAACATGAGACTCACAAAGGTTAAATAACTTATCAGTGTCGCACTTAGAAAGTGGCTGTGGTTGGGTTTGACTCTGGGTCTGTCCGACTCCAAAAGCTTGGCTCTATGTGCCTTGCTGTTCCCCTTGGGGGATCTGTTGTAATTCAGCCAGGTCCCATTTTGGCAAATGATACGATATTTACCCCAGGATTTAGGGATAGCTTGAAGATCTGGAGGTCTTCTGGGGTGGCTCTGCTGCAGGAAGGCTGAGGCACAAGTCCTTTGTAGAAGTCAAGAGGACTTGCTTGTCTCCCAGCAGAAGACATCACCTGGGGACCCCCAGATCTTTCTGGCAGGACTTTAAAGGGGACCAGAGTTCCATAGGGAGTGAAAATGGGGCCTGAGAAATCATTCTGGGAGCTGTTATTGGGCTTCCACTTCCACTTTACCCAACAGGATTAAGGAGTTAAGAGTTAGAATAAGAAACACAAGACAGGCCTAGCTGTGTCTCTCCCACCCCATAAAGCAAGATCTGCTGTCGCTCAGTATTAAAAGCCCCCATATTCGTGAAGTATCCTATGTGCTAGGCACACATACATTAGCACATTCAGAGCATAGATTCTAACCTGATTCTCATGAATAATCCACACAAGCTCTACAAACTTGAATCCTCCTGCAGATTTACCGCAATTATTTTGCACTATCTTTTGCTATGAGAATTGCCACTGCACGTTATTTTGTTAGCTCTAGAGTGAAATAAAAAGAGAGATCTAGACAGATTATGTAGGCTGCCTCCTTCATATATGAGGGTAAGAACATTTCAGCATTACTCTCATCTCTTCAGGGATAATGTTCTTACTCCTTCTGAATCAGGCTGGTCTGAGCCCATCTTATACCCGTGAAAAAGTGCCAATCGCATGATGTCAGAAGGGAAAATGAGCATAGAAGTGGGTTAAAGCTTATTCTTTACTCCTTAAGGAATAATTAAGAAAAAGTTAGTTACTTTGACAAAGAGAAAAATACGCATAAATAAAAAAATGGGTAGCACCTGTGTATCTGTCAGTTCTTTTCGGTTTGAATGAATTATATTTCTGAGAATCAAAGTTGAATCGTCAAAGGCCACACTACTGCATTTTGATGAGAGAAGTCGGATTTTGTTGATCCCTAGATGTGGATTTTAATGACCCACTTGAATTGGGTGGGCAGTCCCCTGTGATCACAGTGAAAGTAAAAATACTAGCGCCGATGCTACAATTAACACTGGCACATACCTTATCCTTTACAAAAGAGATTCATGTGCATTTTCGCGTTTGATCTACTTGACAATCCTGCATGGAAAACTACAGTTGCCTTTGTTCTCAGAGTGGGAGACACTGAAGCCCAGAGAGGTTATAAGATTTATCTGCTGTCACATGACTCATTAGTAGCGAGTCCAGGACATTTGGAATATTTTCCTCTATTCCATTGTTTCTGACCAAAGAATGAAGAATCTGTGGTAGGAAAGATTGATGTTCATTAAGACAGACATAACTTGATAGTGGAAATAGGAGCTTACAGATAAATGCTGAAAAAAAATTAGCTCATGAAATTGTGTTTAAAAACAGCAATCGTAGATCCTCTGGGAATAAGATACATGCAGTACTTTTCTACTAGCCTGTTAATTTTTTTTTTTCCCAGGCAGATAGGCAACTAAATATTTGTAAAGCTGCTCAATGGAATGGTTAAATTCTTTAAGAAAAGATTTTCCAGTTTTCTGGGCCACATGGAACCGTTGCTAAGTTGTATCACCTGAGAACTCTTGGGATAGTCAAATATAGTAGAACAAGCCTTCCGATTCCCCCAATTCATTAAAACAATATTGCAGGAAGAAGTTAATAAGAATACTTAATATAAGATGACATTTCCTGAGATTTATCTACAAATAGTGAATATACAGTTCACCCTTGAGTAACACGAGAGTTAGGGCACTGACTCCTGCACAGTCACGAATCTGTATCTAACTTTGGACTCGCCCCAAACTTAACTATTAATAGCCAACTGTTGACTGGAAGCCTCATCGATAATGTAAACTGTTGATAACACGTATTTTGTATATTATATTTATTACATACTGTGTTCTTGTAATAAAGCAAGCTAGAAAAATGTGTTATTAAGACAATCCTAAGGAAAAGAAAAGATATCTACTATTCATTAAGTGGAAGTGGATCATCACAAAGGCCTTCATCCTCATCATCTTTATGTTGAGCAGACTGAGGAGGAGGAGGAAGAGGAGGGGTTGATCTTGCTGTGTCAGGGGTGGCAGAGGCAGAGGAAAATGTACATATAAGTGGACCCACACGGTTCAAACCCATGTTGTTCAAGGGTCAAGTGAATGATTATGGGGAAGACAGCCGATCAGCAGACAGGTTCCTGTTCGCCTAATCACCAACTCATGTAACTCAGAGGGAAGCCAGCTTGGATCTCCAACCTTCCTTTGTCTTTGCTTATCTCTCTCTGCAAGGGACATGTGTGTCTTTCTGGACTGTCAGAGGCCAGCTCGGTCCCCGTCAAAACTGGTGGTAGCAAGGAGATGAGGGGGTGGAACGTCCCCCGCAGCTAAGACCCATTCCGTGCGGGGCTGTCCCCCCTTCCTCGTGTGCGTGCCACCCCATGAACGCCCTGGAAAGAGCCAAACAGCAGGAGCCTAATCTGGGTTCCCGGTGAGGTTGGGAGGACAGCCCCGTACTCCGAACAGAGCTTTATGGAGTTCAGAGCAGGACTCTGCTAACCCCATCCCTTCCCGCCAGCAGAGAATGCGCAATGCGAGGCCCCTGCCAGGCTGCCGTCTGGGGTTTTCTTCTCCGGGTACTAACGAGCAGGTGAACCAGGGACAGGACAACCGGCCTCTCCTCTCTCCAGGGATCTGTGGTCTGCTTCTCCCACCTTACCCATTCATTCTTTCCCATCAACATACCTTGGGATGACTGTATTTTTCTCTTTGTGTTTATGCTGATTACATACTTGCTGGTCTTGTCTCCCATGCACCCGGGGACGGGCTCGTTCGCCACCACCCATTATCTAGAGTGTCTCCTTACAGGACTCCACGCCCTGAGAGGCGCAGTGAATGCTTGTTTACCAGCTGCTGGGATTCCTCAGGATGCTCTCTGGTCTGACTAAACCCTCATGCAAGTCTGGTCAAGGCAGTTGGGGGCCATCCCAGGCACAGCTGATAAGTGTCTCCTACGACTGAAGCACAGCACTGGGCCCTTTAAATGAAGAAGACAGAGTCTGGCCCTTCTAGAGCCTTTCAAGCCAGAGGAGGCATTAGTCCGGCAGCTGTCAGTCTTGCTGGTAGGACATTCTGGAGGGTCCAATTAGTCACAGGATGTGTCATCGGCAATTTGTTTCTAATAATAAAGTCCTCAACGCGATGACATTTTTTAAAAACAAGTCTGCGTGAATATAGGGGTATTTTAAAAATCACCTTTCATAATTTTTCCAGCATGATTTATGAGTATAAAACTCTGTAGTTTCGAACTTTTTTCCTGATGCACGTGCCCCACACGCCCCCATGGACCCACGTAAGGAGTGGTTGCTTCGTTTCAGCGGAGACTTACGTAAGGAGGGCAGTGCGCGTGTGCCAACCGCTTGCCAGTTCTGACTCCGCGCCGCTCTCACCGATGCAGGGAAGCTCATCTGGACGCAAGTCATCAATGCCGACATTACAAATGTCCTTTAGGGAGAGAGGGAGATACATTCTGATGAGGGAGGAAACAGAAGGGGTAAGGTTCTTGGGGGGTGCAGATCTAAGTGGGGCCTTGAAAAGTGGGTGCAGCTTGGACAGACAGCTCTGGGGTATGGAGGCAGTAGGAGGCTTTGGGCAAAGTCACACAAGGGGGAAGAATGGGAAGTGTTCAGGGAGCTACGAGTTGCCCAATGTGGGAAGGATGATGGTGGGGAGGGTCCTAGACTAGGGTGGGAGAAAAGTCTTGCAGGGCTGCAAATGGCAGATGGAGGTGTTTAGACTTTATCCTATGAATAGTAGGGGGCCATCCTAGTCACTCAAATTGGGCACATTAGCTTATACAGTTCTGTGTGCCAGGCACATGGAATAGCTCTGAGCAGTTCTTGAATGGGTTTAGAGATGTCTTTCTACCTTTTAGGCCTTTAAAAAATCATTTCTAAATGTGGCATAGTGGTTAAGAGCTCAGGCTCTGGAGCCAGTTTGTTTGGGTTCAAAAACTGGCTCTGTCACTAATCAGCTATAGAACTGAGTTCACTGTGCCTCAGTTTCTTCATCTGTAAAATGGGATCATTGGAAACAGAATAAGCACTCCATAAATGCCAGCTGCTAATATGATTGCTGTTGCTATTATAATATAATATTACCTCTGTTGGGTGATTAGGTGTCTTGAGAGCACTCAGCTAAATTGGGGTTCCAGTACCAGAGCATCTGGCAACACTGCTCTACCCTAATGTAACATTAAGGGGAGCTGGGTGTTCACAGTGTGCCTTTCGTGGAATATTTCTTTTACCTGGCAGGTGGCCTAATGCCTAGTTGTCCGACCCATGAGCAGGTGACCGTCACACAGGAAACTTGTTTATCCCGGCAGACACCCTTGTGACTCTTGTCTGACCCATGTCCAGTTTATGCCTGCCTGACCGTTGCTCTGGCACTGGGAGCCCGAGCTTGTGTTTACCCCACAGTCCCAGGGAAAACTCGGCATGGGGTAGCCCCTGGTTCTCCAGATGGAAGGTGCAAATTCAATACAACAGCACAATAGGAAATAAGTGCAAAGATTTATTACTTACAGATCCTGAGCAGGGAGGGTGCCACGAGTCAGGAGCGGGTAGTCCTTTGTCCCCAGGCACCTAAGGCAGGAGTGAAGAGTCAGCAGAGAGTGAGAGAAAGCGTGGCGACTAGCAGTGCACGTAGGGGAATAGGGTGTGGGTCACTTTATGTTCACAACCAAATGCCTGAATCGTCAGTTTAAAGGAAGTGGCTAGGCCGGGCGCGGTGGCTCACGCCTGTAATCCCAGCACTCTGGGAGGCCGAGGCAGGTGGATCGCTCAAGATCAGGAGTTTGAGACCAGCCTGAGCAAGAGCGAGACCCCGTCTCTACTAAAATTAGAAAGAAATTAATCAAACAACTAAAAATATATAGAAAAAATTA